>CANXYC010161477.1:0-24840 GCA_948193065.1 Aleurites moluccanus | reverse complement strand
TATATATATATATATATATATATATATATATATATATATATGATCATACTCTAACTAACCCATACATACCCCATGGAGCAGCTAGATTATGAACACCAAAATACAGAATTCAAAATATTTACATATATCAACAGTGAGCAGAAATCTGCTGGATGTCAGAAGATGGGATTCTGCAGTCTACTCCTCTCCTGAAATGGGTAAACAAAGCAAAAAGTAAGTATATAAGATACTCAGTGAATCTATATGCATCGCCAATAAATATAATAGGTAACAAATGGAACAATGATGTCAAATAGTTCAATGTGAACAATTACAAAATCAATAATAGAAGGTGATAGAATAGTCAATAAGTATATCATAGGCTCGGTATAATATGGAAAGACAGATAAAGGGATGGACTATATGAAATCAAACAATCTCCAGTAGCATCAATATGGACTATATGTGAACATACAATCTCCAGTAATATCCATATCAGTAAGCATAAGACTGATCAGGTCTTATGGCCAGGACCATAACCCTTCGTAGCTAAGGTATCAGTAATACAATGTGCACATCGCTGACAGTATATTCCCACTACCCTGTCGGATCGGTAGCTCTGTCAAGCCACGTTAGGATCAATATAAGAAAGGAACATATCAATGGACACCATTATGCAACAATGGTATCCTCCATATCAATAAGCTCAATATCATTCAAATCAATTAGCAATAGAATCAATGGCATTGCAATATATGCTATACAATAGATGATAAGTGGTATGGTAAATAACAAAGGTATGGAACAAAGGTTAGTTTGGCAAAGAAAATTGGTAGGCCAATTGGCATGCCAATGTCATTGGCGATGATGGCATTCAAATGGTAGGCCTATGGAATACAAAGCAATAGGCCAAGACAAAAACAACTAGGCATTTTGTCAAACACTTGGTGGGTAACATTGAATGGGCAAAATGGCTAGGTTTTGATGCAAAGTTATCAATGCCCATTCAACCAACAATCAATCCACATTGTAGGAAACACAATGGGAATCAAATATACAATATTAGACAACATAAAAAGGATCAAAATGGCATAGGAATTTCAAAGGAAATCAAACAAAACCAAGGGCATGAATAGTACCCAATGGTTCGGCCAATTTAGGGTTCACCAAATTGAATTCCAATCATCATTCCAATGGTATAGACATATAATTTGATGCATATAGAACTCACCTAATACTTCCAATTGCCTTGAAAAATTGATTTCCACCCAATTGCTTCAACGGAGGCAAAATGCACTACTTGTGCAATCTTTGTTTTGCTACACCAAAACAACCACAAAATCATTATCCATTAGCCTTCAATTAACATATTCTAAGCCTAATTAACATTAAATAACACTAATTCATCAAACTCATTCATACAACTTCAAATAGGTTAGGCAATTTGGGAATTTCTATCCAAATACATCAATTGATGTAATCTAACCTAAATCCCATCATCAAATTCATCTAAATAAACCATACAATTGAACAGACTAATTCCTTACCTTGAATAGATGAAGGAGCCGAAATCTTTGAGGAATTATTCCTTGAATGCTTTTAGCTTTCCAAGCAAATTAATCGTGGGAAAAGGAAGAACAAAGCCTAAACTCAACTTTTTTATGAGTTTCCTTAAGAAATTTGGTGAGAAAATTGAAGTAGAAATGGAGAAAGAGAAAGGATAGGAGGTTCGGCCACTAGGTAGAAGAAGATGAAAATGGGCAGTTTTTGACTAAGTGTTGCCTTTTATATTAAGTTAAAATGGCAAATTATATTTTGGTCCTTAAATTTTTAAGTAATTATACTTTGACCCCAACTCCTTCTGTAATTTATTCTGACAATTCTGTCAGGATTTAGATTTCAAAGTGGGAATCAATAGGCTTATTTTAATTTATACTTATTTATAAAAATAGTTTCAGAGTTATTTTGAAACCCCGACAATTCAATTTTTACTATTCACCTTAAAGTTTCATTTATTTACGGTTTTGCCATTGGTTACTTTTTCAGTGTTTCTAAAGGTTTTTCACTTTTTTATTTTTACCAAAATTACACATACATTAAGGTGATCTTTTAACCCCTAGTCAGAATCAGAAATTCATCTGTTGACCGGACTGCTAATTTCTCGGTTGTGTTCTCGACACCGCCGATTTTCGAAAAAGTAATCTGTTCACTTTCTAACTGTGTCTTTAAAATTATTTTCCATCATTTCAATGCCTTTAAACCATATACTGAGAATTAATTCATGCATATAAGTTAGGACTTCCTAGGGTATTATATTCTATCCCCCTTTAAATAAATTCGTCCTCGAATTTAAATAAAATGCATACCTCATTGCTAGAACAAGAATGGATATCTGCCTCTCATCTCCTGCTCTCTCTCTCAAGTGCACTCCTCCATTGACTGGTTTCTCCAGAGCACTTTTACCATGGGAATCTCCTTATTTCGCAACTGTCTGACTTGTCAGTCAATTATCTCCACTAGAAGGTCCTCATACGATAAGTCCTCATTCAGTCCCACATCTTGTACGTCCAATATGTGTGATGGATTAGACACATATTTTCGTAGCATCGAGATGTGGAAAACCGGATGTACATGGACCATGTTAGGTGGAAGAGCCAATCTGTAGGCCACATTACCTATCTTCTCAAGTATCTCAAATGGACCTATAAACCTTAGTGACAACTTTCCCCTATTCCCAAATCTCATAATACCCCTCATCGGTGAGATCTTAAGGAAGACATGGTCACCAACTGCAAAGTGTACATCTTTTCTCTTCGGATCGGCATAGCTCTTCTGCCTACTAAAAGCAGTCTTCATCCGATCTTTAATCATAGGAACCTTTTCCATTGTCTCTCTTATCAACTCTAGCCCTTCTAGCTGCTTCTCTCCTGGCTCCACCCAACATACTGGAGATCTGCACTTCCTACCATATAGTGCTTCAAATGGAGCCATACCAATAGAAGAGTGATAACTGTTGTTATAAGAGAACTCTATCAATGGCAGATATTGATCCCAGTTACCTTTGAAATCCAGAACACACAATCGAAGCATATCTTCCAAAGTTTGGATTGTCCTCTCCGAATGCCCATCAATCTGCGGATGGAAAGCAGTACTGAACCGTAACTGAGTACCCATAGCCTCCTGAAATTTCTGCCAAAATCGAGAGGTGAATTGTGTACCCCTATCTGAAATAATCATCAAAGGAACTCCATGAAGTTGCATAATCTTATCCACATATAATTGTGCATATTGAGCTGCCGTATAACTAGTCTTAACCTCTAGAAAATGAGCAGATTTCGTCAACTGGTCTACAATCATCCATATGGAGTCATAACCCCTCGTAGTCCTTAGTAGACCAACCATAAAATCCATAGTAACCTGCTCCCATTTCCACTTTGGCAACTCAATCTCCTGAAGAAACCCTGATGGCTTATGATGCTCAAACTTAACCTGCTGACAAGCTAAGCATTTAGACACAAACCGTGCTACATCTCCCTTCATACCAGGCCACCAATACACATCCCTCAGATCATGGTATATCTTGGTAATCCCTGGATGTACACTGTATGCTAAATAGTGAGCCTCTCTCATAATCCGATCTCGTAGCCCATCCATATTAGGTACACATATATGTTTCCCATACTTCAGTACACCATCCTCCACTGTAAACTCTGTCATTTTGTCATTTTGCATCTCTCCCTTAAACTTCAGTAGATACGAATCCCTATCCTGAGCCACTTTAATATCATCAAGCAACAGTGACTTCACCCGAAATTGGGCTATCAAAGCCTGGTTCCGATCCTAGGATCCCAAATTCAACTCTACACCCATATCTGCTAAATCCCTCATCTCTCGTATCATGGGTCTCCTACCAACCATGATATAAGATAGACTACCCATAGACTTTCGACTCGGTGCATCTGCCACTACATTGGCTTTACTCAGGTGATAAAGGATCGCACAGTCATAATCCTTAAGTAACTCTACCCATTTGCGTTGCCGAAGATTCAGATCATTCTGTTGAAATATATACTGTAAACTCTTATGATCAGTATATATCGCACATTTAGACCCATACAGATAATGCCTCCAAATCTTTAATGCAAATACCACAGCTTCCATCTCCAAATCATGTGTCGGATAATTTGCTTCATGCTTCTTTAACTGACGAGAAGCATAAGCAATCACTCTCCTATTCTGCATTAGTACACACCCCAATCCAATCTGAGAAGCATCACAATACACAGTAAATTTCTATCCCTCTGATGGCAATGCTAATACTGGAGCACTTGTGAGGTGAGACTTCAAAGTCTGGAAACTATGCTCACACTCATCAGTCCATAGATAATGCTCCTATTTCCGCATCAACTTAGTCAATGAAGCTACAATCCTAGAGAAATCTTTCACAAACCTCCTGTAATACCCTGCCATACCCAGAAAATTGCGAACTTCAAAAACACTGGTAGGCTGAGGCCAATTCGCCATTACTTCAATCTTTTGAGGATCCACCTTAATACCATCCTTACAAATCATATGCCTCAGAAAACACACTTCAGTTAGCCATAACTGGCATTTAGATAGCTTAGTATACAACTGATGCTCCCGAAGTGTTTGCAATACAATCCTCAAATGCTCCATATGTTCCTCCTCACTCTTGGAGTAGATAAGAATGTCATCAATGAATATAATGAAAAACTTATCCAAAAATGACTTGAACACCCTATTCATCAAATCCATGAAAGCAGCCGGTGCATTGGTTAACCCGAATGACAACACCAAGAACTCATAATATCTATATCGGGTCCTGAAAATAGTCTTAGGTACATCACCCTTCTTAATCTTCAACTGGTGATACCCAGACCTTAGATCAATCTTCGAAAAATGGCTGGCACCCTGCAGCTGATCAAATAAGTCATCTATCCGTGGCTACAGATACTTGTTCTTCGTTGTCACCTTGTTCAGCTGCCTGTAATTGATGCACATTCTCAAGGAGCCATCCTTCTTCTTTACAAATAATATCGGAGACCCCAAGGAGAACTACTCAGTCTAATAAATCCTCTATCCAATAACTCTTACAACTGCACCTTCAATTCCTTCAATTCCGCTGGTGCCATTCTGTAAGGAGGAATGGATATAGGGTCAGTGCCTGCATGCACCTCAATCTCAAACTCAATCTCCCTATCTGGGGGCAATCCTGGCAACTTCTCAGGAAATACATCAGGAAACTCCTGACCTACCGGTATCTGATCAAGATCTACAGAAGACTTCTACACATCTATCACATGAGCCAAATAGGTTGAACAACCTTTCCCAATCATTCTTCTGGCATGGATAGCAAAAATAAGATTAACTTTGAACTCTCGTATGTCACCCTGAAACTCAAACTCTAGCTGCCCCTCAGGCTGAAACCCGACCTTCTTCTGATAACAATCAATAATTGCCTGATGTCTCGTAAGCCAATCCATACCTAAAATCACATTTAACCCTAACACAGGCAGTTCAATCAAATCAGCACACAATATGTCATCATCAATTTCAATCACACAATCAGGATAGAAATAATCCACATCAACACTCTCACCTATCATGGTAGCAATCACTAAAGGCACATGCAACAATTTCCTTTCCTTATTCAATTTAGGTGCAAAGTGAGTTGACACAAAGGAATGAGTAGCACCAGAATCAAATAAGGCATCTGCAATCTCATTCTGAATTAGAATAGTACCTGTGACAATGTATCTAATCTCTGTGCCTCCTGGGTGTTAACTGCAAATACTCTGCCCTAACCTCTATCCGCTGGGGCCTGACTACTATTGGGAGCTTGTCCTCCTCTGCCTCTGCCTCAACCTGAAGCCTCTCTTCCCACATTCTGACTCATCTGTACTGTTGGCTGAGATACCGTAGCAGATGGCTGCTGCTCACCCCTCACAGGACATCTGTTAGCATAGTGACCATGCTGTCCATATCTCAGGCAGGCACCATACTGATGCCAACACTCCCCTCCATGCCTCCATCCACAAAAACCACAAATAGGTACACTAGGATTTTGTGCAATTGATTTAGAGGAACCCTATGAATATGTAGGTGTTGACTGTACCACTGGTGGTCCTCTACTATGAACCCTCCTCCTCTGACTACCCGATGAAGGTCGCTGATCAAATCGAGGCACTGGCTCTACCTGTCTAGGCTGGGAGCTGCTCCCTCCCCTCTTACTCTGTGACCTGATTCTCCTTTCCTCTTCTAATCCCTCTTGGCCCTCTCTATCTTATATTTCTCTTCCATCTGTATAGCCTTATCAATAACAGTCGTCAGAGAAGTGAATTCTATAGCCAACAGTGCATTATGAAGTGCAGCATGTAGACCCCTCCTAAACTTGCTGATCAGATCAGCCTCAGTTGGAACAATGTGAGTAGCATACCTACTCAGCCTGATGAACTCCTCTGCATCTTCCTCCACTGATCTATCCCCCTACTCTAACTGCTCAAACTGAATCAAGTTATGGGTCTTCACCCCCTCAGTAATAAACTCATCTATCATACCCTATCGAAACTCAGCCCATGAGGGTGGATGCTCACCATATAGCCTGGGCTCCATCCTTATCAAAAACCAAGTCCAAGCCTTCCTTTTTAGTAACAATCCAACCAACTCAACAGCTCTAAGCTTAGAACAAGGTAGTCTCCTAACTACCTTCTCAACATCCTCCAGAAAATCCATTGGATCACTACCTCTGTCGCCCCTGAACTCTGGTAAGTTTAGCTTCAGAAAGATAAACATGGATACTCCTCCCTCCTTAATAACTTTGCGGCCTCCCTGTACAGCATGCTCCTCAGGAACCCCTACTGGCTACACAGGAGCCGGTGTAACTAGTACTGCATCTGATGCCACAGGTGGAGGCACTGCTAATGGAATTGATGGTGTGACGCTCCCGCCTCAAATCTGCAAACTCCCTGCGTAACTCCATCATTCCCCTAATCATCTCAACTCTCCAGGGATCATACCCTATCTCTGTATCCTTTGTAGTCCATTGGGATCTGGACGAACCCTCTGAAATTGAGAATTCCCTGACCAATGACTCATTAGAGGCTACCTCTGCCTCCCTGGTATCTCTGTCCCTATCATCGGACAACTCTGTAATCTGTCGAGAAAATAGGAAACACATTCAGTATATCACAAAAACACAGAATACTAACATATAACAGACGATAACAGCAAAAGACAACAAAGGAAATCGTATGCTCCATCGTTTACTTAATTCTACCCCATTCTGTGCTTAGTCACTATTCCTCTGTAATTTAGGTACTATTCATCTGTAACCCTAAGCTCTGATGTCTGTAACCTAGAGCTCTGATACCACCTCTGTCACGACCTATTTTTGGATCGTGAATGTCCTAGGATGCGGGAGATGCCAATGGCAACGGGCACCCGTAGAACCCAGTATTGCATGCACAATCTATATCCATCAATTAATTATTCATTTTACTTAATTACCATTCATTCTGTTATACTGTAATTCTTTCTGTAAACTAGTGCGGTTGGCTATAATAATCATCACATATCATATTAACATTAAATACTATAAGTCATCATCATCATATATATATACATGATCATACTTTAACTAACCCATACATACCCCGTAGAGCAGCTAGATTATGAACACTAAAATGCAGAATTCAAAATATTTACATATATCAACAGTGAGCAGAAATTCGTTGAATATCAGAAGATGGGATTCTGCAGTCTACTCCTCTCCTGAAATAGGTAAACAAAGCAAAGAGTGAGTATATAAGATACTCAGTGAATCTATATGCATCGCCAATAAATATAATAGGTAACAAATGGAACAATGATGTTAAATAGTTCAATGCGAACAATTACAGAATCAGTAATAGAAGGTGACAGAATAGTCAATAAGTATATCATAGGCTCGGTGTAATATGGAAGGACAGAGAAAGGGATGGACTATGTGAAATCATACATTCTCCGATAGCATCAGTATGGACTATATGCGAACATACAGTCTCCAGTATTATCCATATCAGTAAGCATAAGACTGATCAGGTCTTGTGGATAGGACCATAACCCTTCGTAGCTAGGGTATCAGTAATACAATGTGCATATTGCCTACAGTATATTCCCAATACCCTGTCGGATCTGTAGCTCTGTCAAGCCACATTAGGATCAATATAAGAAAGGAACATATCAATGGACACCATTATGCAACAATGGTATCCTCTATATCAATAAGCTCTATATCATTCAAATCAATTAGCAGTAGAATCAATGTCATTCGAATATATGTTATACAATCGATGATAAGTGGTATGGTAAACAACAAAGGTATGAAAAAAAGGTTGGTTCGGGAAAAGAAATCGGTAGGCCAATTGGCATGCCAATGTCATTAGCGACGATGGCATTCAAATGGTAGGCCTATGGAATACGGAGCAATAGGCCAAGGCAAAAACAACTAGGCATTTTGTCAAACACTTGGTGGGCAATATTGAATGGGAAAAATGGCTAGGTTTTGATGCAAAATTATCAAAGCCTATTCAACCAACAATCAATCCACATTATAGGCAACACAATAGGAATCAAATATACAATATTAGACAACATAAAAAGGATCAAAATGGCATAGGAATTTCAAAGAAAATCAAACAAAACCAAGGGCATGAATAGTACCCAATGGTTCGGCCAATTTAAGGTTCACCAAATTGAATTCCAATCATCATTCCAACGGTATAGGCATATAATTTGATGCATATAGAACTCACCTAATGCTTCCAATTGCCTTGAAAAATTGATTTCCACCCAATTGCTTCAAAGGAGGCAAAATGCACAACTTGTGCAATATTTGTTTTCTACACCAAAACAACCACAAAATCATTATCCATTAGCCTCCAATTAACATATTCTAAGCCTAATTAACATTAACTAATACTAATTCATCAAACTCATTCATACAACTTCAAATAGGTTAGGCAATTTGGGAATTTCTATACAAATACATCAATTGATACAATCTAACCTAAAACCCATTCAATTCATCATCAAATTCATCTAAATAAACTATAAAATTGAACAAACTAATTCCTTACCTTGAATATATGAAGGAGAAAAAATCTTTGTGGAATTATTCCTTGAATCCCTTTAGCTTCCCAAGCAAATTAATGGTGGGAAAAGGAAGAACAAAGCCTAAACTCAACTTTTCTATGAATTTCCTTAAGAAATTTGGTGAGAAAATTGAAGTATAAATGGAGGAAGAGAAAGGATGGGAGGTTCGGCCACTAGGTAGAAGAAGAAGAAGATGGGAAATTTTTGACTAAGTATTGCCTTTTATATGAAGTTAAAATGGCAAATTATATTTTAGTCCTTAAACTTCCAAGTAATTATACTTTGACCCTAACTCCTGTAATTTATTCTGACAATTTTGTCGGGATTTAGATTTCAAAATGGGGAATCAATAGGCTTATTTTAATTTATACTTATTTATAAAAATAGTTTCAGAGTCATTCTGAAACCTCGACAAACCAATTTTCACTATTCACCTTAAAATTCCATTTATTTACGATTTTACCATTGGTTACTTTTTCAGTGTTCCTAAAGGTTTTTCGCTTCTTTCTTTTTACCAAAATTATACATGCATTAAGGTGATCTTTTATCCTTGGTTAGAATCATAAATTCATCTGTTGATCAGATTGCTAATTTCTCGGCAGTGTTCCCGACACTGCCGATTTCCGAAAAAGTAATTTGTTCGCTTTCTAACTACGTCTCTAAAATTATTTCCCATCATTTCAATGCCTTTAAACTATATACTGAAAATTAATTCATATATATAAGTTAAGACTTCCTAGGGTATTACAAGTATAATATTTTCAAAACATAGGGACATAGTAGTATAATATTTTCAAAATACAAGGATGTAGTAGTGTAATATTTTCAAATAATAATATTTATGTTTACAACTACAATCTTTCTCAGCCTGCCTCTTATAAATTTGCACAGTCACCTGTTGGAAAAATATAACAGAAATGCCTAAAATTTACAATGAGACATAATGTGAAGATATAATTTCATTACTGTGGCAATTGTGGTTAATGTTCACCATAATTACAACCAAATGTAGCCCCCAAAATATTATTATGGTTAATATTCAACCAATTACATATATACAAAATGAATAATCTTGTGTACCGCCCAAAATTAATCAATTATTGTGTTCAATGGCCTTTACATGTGTACCATCTAAAAAATATAATCCAACCAAAATATTTGCAAAAAATATATACTTCAATAGCCATTAACAAAAACAAAAACCAGTTATAAGAATTCAAAAATTCTCCTCTATTACTGTTGTAATACCCTAGAAAAGCCTATCATAATTGAACATTAACATAATCAGTCATTGGTTTGAAATCATCGAAATAACTAAAGATAATTCTTGAAACACAGTTAGAATGCATATGAATTACTGTCCCGAAAAATGTCGATGTTAATAACACTGCCGAGAAAATAACAGTCTGGTCTACAGATGAATTTCTGATTTTAACCAGGGGTAAAGAATCATATAATTATATGTATAATTATGGTGAAAAGAAAGAGGTGAAAAATATTTAGGAACACTGAAAAAGTAAGTAATGTCAAAATCATAAATAAGTGGAACTTTAGGGGTATAGTGGGAAATCAACTGTCTGAGTTTCATAATGACTCTAAAACTATTTTAATAATAAAGTATAAATAAAAATAAGCTATTTGAATTCCCATTTTGAAATTTAAATCTCAACAGAATTGTTAGAATAAATTACAGAAGAAGTTGGGGTCAAAGTTCAATTTATGGAAAGTTTAAAGACTTAAATACAATTTTCCATTCTTAAATTAGTATATAAGCATGTCTTAGGAAAATTTTGACCATCTTATTGTTCTTCCATAGCTTGGCCGAATCACCAAAGCTTCCTCCCACCAAAATTTCATGCAAATTTCTTAAGAAAACATAAAGAAAACTTGAAAATCACATTTGATTCATTGATTTCCAACCTTGGATTGTTTGGAAAATCAAAGAATTTCAAGAACCATTGGCTTGTAGATTTTGGGTGGATCATCCATTAGAGGTAACAAAATGATTTATTTAGTTTAATGGTTAATTTATATGCTTTAGATGATAAATAAGATGGGTTTTGTGATTAATTGCATCAATTGATGCATTTGGAGACTTTTCCCCAATTTGGAGCCCTAAACCTAAGTTGTATGATTTGGCTATTTAATTTTGTGTTAGTTTATGCTAATTAAGCTTAGAATATGTTAATTGGAAGCTAATGGATGGATTATTTATGGTTGGTTTGATATAGAAAATCAAATTGAGAAAGATTGCCATTTTTACCTACTTTGAGAAACTTGGTGACAAATCAATTTTAGTGGCTTATTTGGAGTACTAGGTGAGTTTAATATGCATCATTTAATATGTCTATAGCATTGAAATGTTGATTGGAAACCTATTATGATTCCATCATTTTGGCCGAACCTAAATTCACTATTCATGCCTTGAATTTTGCTTCTTCTTTTTTTCCTTTGGAATTCTATGCCATTTTGATCCTTTTAATTATGTTTAACGTTGGCAAATTGATGTTTGTTGTGTTGCCTACATTGTGAGCTCTTTGTTGATTGTATGGGTAATGTCAATGTTGCACCATAACCTATCCAATTTGTCCATCCTTTGTTGCACACCAAGTGTTTGATGAAATGTCTAGTTTATTTGATCATAGGCCTATAATTTGTTCATCCATAGGCATACCATTTGAATGCCATCATCGCCAGCGACATTGGCATGCCAATTGTGCCAACCTTTTATTCATGTATGACCAACCTATATTCCATCCTATTGTTAATTGCCAAACCTATTGCCATTGTATATCTACTTGCTATTGTTATTTCATTGTTATATTACAACTTGAATTGATTGATATTGAGTTATTGATACTTGGTGATACCATTATTGTTTAAAGGTATCTATTGACTTGTTCTATACCTATTATGGCTCAAATGTGATTTGACAGAGCTGCCGCTCCGACAGGGTAGTGGGTACATACTGTTGGCAATGTGCACATTGTATAATGATACTCTAGCTGGGAAGGGTTAACGGTCCTAGCCATAAGACTTGACCAGTTTTATGTTTACTGATACATGATGATATATGTGATATGAGTTTCATGGCCCTACATCTATTTTATCCATGTGATATATTTCCCATTGATATGATTATTACTTCTACATGCATCTTCTGTAACTTGATTATGTATTCTGATACTCTTAAGCATACTGACATTATTAGTTCATCTGCCTATCCACTATTGATGTTCCAGTTCTTGTTTATGACTGATGCATATTTGATTCACTGAGTATCTTATATACTCACCCTTTCATTGTTTCCCTTTCCAGGTGCAGAGTAGGAGGCAAAATCCCACTTGTTGATATCTCTGTGGATTTCTATTACTTGAGTGACAGTGTAATTATATTAAACATTGTATTTTGTATGTTTATATTTTAGCTGCTCCATAGGTTGTATATGGTATAGTTAGTTTATGAACATATATGCATGTCATATTATGGAGTATAATTAATGTTATGGCATGAGGTGATGATTGTTACAGCCAATTGCAATATAAATTACAGACAGATTACAAAATGCCAGAATGAATAATAACTAAGTAATTGATTAATAAATTGATAGTAATTGTTAATTGTATGTGATAATGGGTTCTACGGGTGCCTGTCGCCTCTAACATCTCTCGCATCCTAGGACCGTCGCGTTCTGAAATTAGGACGTGACAACTGTTGACATATCTTCATACTTTTTAAGGTTGTTGTTGAGCTTGGCTTCTTGTCGCTTGTGTTATCCCACTTTGTTGTGACTCTGGATCGATTCTATCTTTTTTGTTTGCAGTCCTCCTTCCTCCTCTTGCACTTGGTGTTATTCCAAAGGAAGTATCCTGAACAAATCAAGTAGGTTTAAAATCATGCACTGCATTTATATGAAATGAACTCAATAAGGTTTTAAATTATTATCGTAGATGCTCGTCGGATCAAGTTCTTTTATTTTGACCTAGACCACCACATCTTTTGCATCTCATTGTTTCACTTCTTTTAGACACCTCTCATTCACCTTCTTCTTTGACTCTGTTCTTATTAGGTATTCCATGTCTCTTTTTTTTTGTCAGGAGGCAAAATCACTTGGGAATCATCATCAGGTTCATAGTCTTGCTCATGCATTGGGTAAATAATCTCACTGTATACCTTAATATATGTTTCAACATTATAATAAGGATCACAATAATCCTTAATATTAGCTCTTTTATGGCTTATAGACCATACAACATGCTTGCAAAGAAGACCACTTACTGCCCACCACTTACAACTGCACACCCTTTCATTAAGTTTCATAGCAAACTTGACCTTTCTATCTTTCACCTTATACTCATCATTTATACCAGGTAGAAGTGTGCAATTTCTATTCTCTCTTATAATAAGGTTCAAACTTTTTTTTTTTGCCATTGGTGTAATTTTCCCCTCCTATAAATGTCCTTTGGCATATCATTTTTGCAACCAAACCATACTCTTTTGCCTAAAGGATTCAAGTAGGTTAATAATATGCAATCCCCTTATCTTGTTTATCTAGATATTAAATGATTCTGTCATTGTTTGTTTGAAGCTCACTTTTGCTAACAGAATCATAAGCATATCTGCACCAGTGCTTTCCTAGGATTTCCATAAGCCAATTAAAAGGTCTTTCTTGATCTATTTTTTTAAGCTCTTTCATCTCTACCCAAAAAGTTGTTTCATTAGTGACTCAAGCATCCCTCCAAAACACTTTTCTTAAGCTTAAACCTTTAAACCTTTTTTGTATGTTGCTGAAAATATGCCTATCATAGTATATATGTATGACATTTGTGAAAAGTACATCAACAACTTCAATTACACCCTAAATAACAAAGTAAAACAGAATATCATAGACCCAAAACATCTAATTTTTTTTGTCTATTAGCCCTCCAAACAGCAAAATAGAAAAGCCAATAAAAAGCAATTGAGAAAAGCAAATAAACAACATTGTATATAAAGCAAAAAAAAAAAAAATAAAGAAAAGAAAATTCAGATTGAAATTTTACTTTTTGCCTATCTGTCATGAAAGTTAGGTCTCTTTCATAATTGCCAATGCAATCCTTTAATAGGTCCAAAAAGAACATCCATATGTCTCTGCATTCAAACTCAACTATATTAATTGCCAATAGCAGGACACTTCTATTACTATCCAGAGTAACTGCACTCAATAGCAACCCACCAAAAGGCCCCTTCAAATGGCAGTCATCCGTGCCTATAAATGGTCTATAACCATCTTTAAACCCATCAATTGCACCCTTATAACAAATAAATATCCTCTTGAACTTTGTAAGATCATCAGAAGTTTATTTTTCAACAGGTTCAAACTTGACTACACTACCAGGATTAACTTGTAATACAAACTCCATATACTTTCTAAGCTTTCTATAACTATCCTGGTGTGTACCCTCATATTGCATCCTAGCTTGGGCCCTTGCTGTCACATCCCACTTTTGGGATGTGACGGTCCAAGGGCATAGGGAAGGCATAAGGCTACCTACACCCATAGAACCCCTACTTATCAATTTATAGAAAATCTGCCAAAGATTTCCTTATATTTTTCATACTATTTTCGACCCAAAATCGGATCTTTTAAAAAAAATATAACCTGTAGAAAAATTGCATTCTCAATAAAACTCCTTATACCATCAACTCTAATACTCCAAAAATTCATATAAACACTTTATAATTATTCACATAACCTTCACTAGATTCATTATAATTTAGATTCAATATTTATATTTCAAAATATTTGTTGATTAAGTGTTTACAAATTTATATGAAAAAATCTAAGCCAAAATCATAGAGATGAATTCTAGAATTGTTACAGTGTTTAAAATATCCCAAACCATATATAGATAATGTGGGTTCCCATCAAAAAGAAGAAAGAGAGATGTAACCGTCACTATCTAAGTCGCTCCTGTAAAAAAAATAAATCACAACGATGTGAGTATAACTCAATGAGTAAAATGCATATATCATGCTTATAAGGTCAATTCTTTTTAATAATAAAGAAAGGCTAAGAAGATATATTTGAGAATATTGGTTTACAATAAATAGATAAAGATGATACCAATAAAGAAATATGAAATACATAGGTCATTACTCAATGAATCAGTGAGTCAATAATAATAATAATAATAAGTATGACAGAAAATTTTGGGTTCATATAATCCACATAAAAAAGCTACATATCTCGATAGCAACCAATCAATTTGAGTATAAGGTTGATCAGACCTTATGGCCAGGACCTTACCCCCTCTTAGCTAAGGACCATATAGAATACTCATTGTACACAATATTGATGTAGTAAACCCTAACCCATCGATGGGCCTTTCTGTCATTATCAAATCATTATAACAATGAGATTCACACAGAATAGCCATATAATAAATAATCACATTTAAGATTCTATATCAATAATCAAGAGTCAATGTAAGAAATATTCAAGTAATGAAGATAATTGCAGAAGTTCATGTAATTCATATATATATATATATATAATCAAATTTTAGCAAAGCCAATTTAGAATAGAATAAAAGACTAATATAGAAGGATTCAATAATTCCAATGGAGTAAGACAAAGCATTGATATATATGTACATTACTCACCTCTAAACTAAAATATGCTAATTATTCTCTTCTTTAATTAACCAAGGCAATAGGGATGCTCCAACTCTTCAACATATTTGTCCTTATTTTTGGAAGCTATAAATTCAAATTAAATTTCAATTAAACTTCAATTAGTATAAAATTATTTAATTAAATTCTAAGAAAAGAAATTTTATATTTCCCCAAAATCTTAGGGTTTCTGCTAGAATTTTCAATGCTGACAGCTTAGGTTCCATTACCCAAATATTTTTCTACACTTATCCAATTGATTCAATTATTATTCCTAATTAAACTATAAATATTAAGCTCTAACATATTCAAAATTAACCTTATTCCCATGACTACACAATTTATAGTGTTAATTTAAACTTAACCTTATAACCATCCCTGCATTCTGCCTATTCTGGCAGTCTGTACTTTTTTTACCCATAACTCCATCTATACTTATCCAATTACTTTAATTCTTTTTTCTATTTACTCTATAAATATGAGATTATAACCTATTCAAATTTTAGATTATTTGGTGCACTGTACAATTATTAGTGAATTTTCAAAATTAAACTACTGTCATGAAATCCTTGTCCAAACAGACCCTGTTTCCATACCTATAGTTAATTTTTTGTTCATCCAATTATAAAAAAATTTTACATACATTTAGATAGCATATAAATAATTTTTTTTTTTTTTTTATGTTTTTCACTTTTCTTAATTTAGACTTTAAAATCCTCATATCAATAAAACTCAGTAGCCTATGTTTTGTTTATCAGTCAATCCGAGCTGATTACACTCATAACATAATATCTCATAAAAAAAATCCAATTGCTAAACCCTTTTATAATATTATAGATAAGACATAAATTAACACTTTTTATATTGAAAAATTCTTCTAATTATGTCTCTATCATTATATACAATAAAAACACAGTAGCATTTTTCAATAACTCTAATTCTGAATTTGTCTCTGTTTTTTACTTAATAACTCTTTTTTCACTTAGAATTTTATAAATTCATTTTACATAAATATAATTAACATATTTATCTACAACTTTTATGCTTTTGCCATCCTCAAATTCAGTCATTAAAATTTTGGATTACTGCCTATAAATTACTACCTTAAAACAGTTTTCAGAATCCACTTAAACCCTAGCTCATCTTCAATCTCTTTAGCTCAAATAACTAAAATATTTACCAAATCAAACCATAGAACTCTTAAATTAAACTAAAAAATGAAGTTTAGGAAATTTACCTTAAACTTGAACTATAGAATTCCTTCTTTTTTTGTTCTACCAAATAGCTTGAATACCAATTTCCATCTAGTTTTTCTCCATTAATTTTATTCCTTCTTCAATTTTCTATCTACTTTTAGTTGGTTTTTCTTTGGAAAGGGTTAGGATAATATTTTTGATTATTTTCTCCATTAGTGGTTCGGCAAAAACACTTTTGAATAGCCAATCGCTTCATCTTTTTATATACACCAAAAGCCAACTTAAAAAAATGAAGATAAAAAAATAGAATTTTCTAGATTTTGCTTGTTTGTTATCTTGTCACTAATTTGATAAATTAATTAATTATTTTCTATCAAAAATAAATCCTCTCCATCATCATGGCTGGCCACCTAGCTATTTTTTCTAGAATGAGTGGGTCCCACAACTTTGCTTAATTGCACTTTAGCCCAAAATTTTTCTTAATTGTATTTTGACCCCAAAACTTTTTATAATTTATTTCATCTATTCTGTTTAGATTCAAGCTCAAGTGTGGGAAGTGAAATACCTTATCTTGGGCTGCTATATCATTTAAAAATGGTTATGGGACAATTATGGATCCCAGGCAGTGCATTTCTAAAATTACCCCCAAAGTTGCCATAAATTATGATTTTGTCATTACTCTTATTTTTAGTATTCCAAAATATTTTTCAACTCTTTCTTTTCACCATAATTTCACATAAAATTAACTAACTTAATCCCTCCAGATCTGGGTAAGAAATTCTTAAATCAACCGAACTGCTATTTTCCCGGCAATATAATTAACACCGGTATTTTCCAGGACAGTGTCACAAAAGTAGCCCTGTTGAGGCTCAAAAATTCTTGACCATTACATTCTACTATTCTCTGTATATTTCAATAATCTATGGATCCTATCTATACTTGAATTAATACCATATCCGTTACTATAACCCAATATATCCATACTGTCTTCTGTACTTCTTTACTATTCATTGTTCTGTTTGTTGGGATATTATACTTGCCCTATACAATTGCCACATTGGAAAATTAATCCCCCATTTACTGCTTAATTGTTGTTTCATTAATTCATAGCTCATGTTTGGGTCAGCAATAAGCATTTCCATGAGTTTGCTTGAGACCCATCTGGTTGTTGCATTTGGATTCCTTGTTGAAGTTGGTGCCATGCAAGTTTGTTCATTTATCAAAGTCTTAATCATCCAACTTTGATACATGAATTCTCCAGTTACAATTTTTACCTGTGCATTTAGCAGTCACCCTCTCCCCATCATTTTGTAACCTCTATAGGGTATATCCACCTTTAATTGCATAATCAGAAAGAGCCTTCCTAAATACAGTAACATCCCCAAACACTTGTCCTACTTCAAATACAATTTCAAATTATCTATTCCCCTGCCACTCATTGGCATATTAATCCTTGTATTTTTTTTTCTCCCCCTTTTCCTCTTCCTATTACTAGCATCAACATCTTCTTCTTCAGAATCAAACACTGCATGGCTCATCATTTCACTATCAGAACTTGCATCACTCAATCCATTCTCTTCATTCAGTATATCATAAGGATCTTCCTGAACTCCTTCATTACTAACATCATTCATCCCATCATCATCACTACTTTGGCTATCACTACTAACTTCACTCCCTTCTTCTAGCCAATCCCCATCATCACTGTCAGAAAAAATGTATTCATTATCACTTTCTCCACTATCCACATCATTAGTTGCTCTTTCCATACTCCTTTTTTTTTTTGTTTAACTCCCCCCTGTTGCTACTACCTTTACCATTGTCCTTGCCAGTCCTTACCACTTCCCCTATCAATTCCCATGCCACTACCCCTGCCACTGTGTAATACCTTGGAAAAGCCTACCATAATTATATAATTGAAGTTCTCAGTATGTGGTTTGGAATCATCAAAATGACTAAAAATAATTTTAGAGACTCAGTTAGAACGAAAACGAAAAATTTTTCTAGAAATCGTCGGTGTTGATAACATTGCCGAGAAAATAACAGTCCGGTCGACAGATGAATTTCTAATTCTGACTAGGGGTAAAGAATTATATATATGCATGTGTAATTACAGTAAAAAGAAAGTGGTAAAAAATGTTTAGGAACACTGAAAAAGTAAGCGATGGCAAAACCATAAATAAATAGAACTTTGGGGGTTATAGTGGAAATTGGACTGTCTGAGTTTCAGAACGACTCTGAAACTATTTTTATAATAAAGTATAAATAAAAATAAGATGTTTGAATCTTCACTTTGAAATCCATATCCCATAAGAACTGTCAAAATAAATATCAGAAGAAAATATGGCAAAAGTATAATTTAAGAAAAGTTTAAGGGCTAAAATGAAATTTGCCAAATGTGACTTAGTATATAAGCCACACTTAGAAATTTTTTCTTTATTTCCTTTTTCTTCTTGTCCGAAATTTCCCCTCCCTCTCCCATCACTTTTCTTTCAATTTTCTTAAGGAAAATCAATGGAAACTTGATTCAAATCTTGAATCTTCCATCTTTCATCCATTTGCTACCTTAGAAATCAAAGAATTTCAAGAACCAAACACTTTGGATTTTTGTCCAAATCTTCAATTTGAGGTAAAATGATGTTTAGTTTGATTTTATGATTGATTTAGGTTTATTAGATATTAATTAAATTGGGTAATGTGTTTAATTGCATCAATTGATGCATATAGTATTTTCCCCAATTTTCAAATCCTAAACCTAAGTTGTATGAATTAGCTTAGTGATTTTGAGTTAGTTTATGTAAATTGAGCTTAGAATATATTAATTGAAAGTTAATTGATGAGTTATTTATGGTTGGTTTGACGTAGAAAATCAAATTGAGGAAATTTGCCATTTTTGCCTACTTTGAAGAATTGGAGGCAAATCAATTTTGGTGGCTTGTTTGAAGTGTTAGGTGAGTCTTTTATGCATCCTTTATCATGCCTAAAGTGTTAAATTGAAGTTTGGAATTCACCTCCAAAAGTGCCATTGTGGCCAAACCATATTATGGCATTTTTGCCTTTGGTTTTGCTTTATTTTGGCTTGATTTTCCTAAGCCAATTTGATCCATTTAATATTGTTTATTGTTGTGTTTATAATGCCTATGGAATTGCCTATAATGTATGTTGTTTTTGATAATTGGGGCGATGTTGGAGTTGCACCTAAACCTTGTCAAATTGTCCACCCAATGTTGCCCACCAAGTATTTGTCAAAATGCCTAACTCAAAAATCTATAGGCCAACCATTTGAATGCCATCGTCGTCAGTGACAATGGCATGCCAATTGCGTCAACTTTTTATTCATAAATGACCAACTTATGTTACATCCCATTGTTGGTTGCCAAACCCTTGGTCATTGTATAATCACTTGCTATTGCCATTCCTTTGGTTTTATTGCTCCTTGAATTGATTGATGATGAATTATTGATACTTGGTGATTTCATTATTGTGTAATGGTATCTATTGTCTTTTTCTTGTTTCTATTGTTTCTAAACTTCCGCCCCGATAAGGTAGTGGGTACATACTATCGGCATTGTGCACATTGTATTATTATGCCTTAGCTGGGAAGGGTTATCAGTCCTAGTCATAAGACCTGATCCGTCTTATGTTTATTGATATGAGATTGATATGTGTTTGACCCATATTCTATGCATTTCATGGCCTTATATCTGTCTTGTCTATGTGATATACCTTCCTTTGATATGAGTATTGACTTTACAGTCATTTCTGTACTTGATAATGTATTCTTAGATTTTTTTAGCAGATTGATTTATTTATTTCATCTGCCTATTCTTTATTGATATTCCATTACCTATTTATTGGTCGATGCATATTAGATTCACTGAGTATCTTATATACTCACCCTCTCACTGTTTCCTATCTCCAGGTGCAGAGTAGGAGGCAGATATCCCAGCATTTTGACTCTCTGTGGATTCTGCAGTATTTTTATATCAGTGTAATTATATAAACACCGTATTATTTTTGTATGTTCATGATCTAGTTGCTCTATAGGTTGTTTGGTATAGTTAGTTTATGAACATATATATATAACATATTATGGAGTTTAATTAATGATATGATATGATATGATGAATATTACAGCCAATTGTAGTATAAATTACAGATCGATTACAGATTGAGAGAATGAATAGTAATCAGGTAACTGAATAATAAATTGATGGTAATAGATGATTTCATGTGATACTGGGTTCTATGGGTGCCGGTCGCCTTTGGCATCTTCCGCATCCTAGGACCGTCGTGTCCTGAGAACGGGTCATGACACACTGCCTCTACCACTGCCCCTTCTTCTTCCCCTGCCTTTGCCCCTCATAACATGTTCAGGTTCCATATGTTCAGGTTCCATATATCCAAGATCCATATGTGGGGTAGGTTGAGGTTGAGTATATGGGGTATGTTTAGTTTGAGAGTCGGTTTGTGGGGTAGGTTCAAGTTGAGGGGTTGGTTTAGTTTGTGGGTCAGTTTGTGGGGTGGGTTCAAATTGAGGGGTTGGTTCAGTTTGAGGGTTAGTTTGTGGGGTAGGTTTGTTTTGAGGTTAACTTTATGGGGGTAGGTTCAGTTTGTGGGGTAGGTTAAGTTTGAGGGTCAATTTATGGTGTAGGTTCAGGTTGATTTTCTGAGGTAGGTTCAACTTGAGTTTCTGAGGTATGGTCAGGTTCATAATGTGGGGTTACTTCAGGTTCAGGTTATACATACTCCTCTGGTTTAGTTTCAGGTATAGTGGGAGGGGTAGGTTGAGGATGATAATCAATTTCAATAATTGGATAATGTTCTTCTGTAGGTGGTTCTTCTGTAACTGGTTTATCTTCATTTGAATCTAATACAACTGTTTCAGGTTCTATATTTGCCTAAAATTTAACTTCAGGTCCAGCAACATCAATAGGTTCCACTATCTCATCTACATATATAGACATTTCAAGATTTTCTTTGTATTGTCTGAACATGTCATCCACATCCGCATCAGTCCTCAATATCTTCCCATTCCCACTTCTTATCTCAATATCTCGAGCTTTTAATGTCTGAAAAGACTTGTTTCAATCTTTGATTAGTATTACTCTGGAATATGTATATGGCTCCACATTGTCAGTTTATGCTTCATAATCCTCAAAGTGAAGATGCAAAGTGTATGATTTTGCATATGCCATCTGAAAATCAAGAACAAATGAAATAAATATGTGCAATGGCAGAAGAATTTTCAAACTTTCACACTGTCACACTCACAAATAATAAACAAACAAAATATAATAAACAAATATAGTCAATGATAAACACTCATTTGCAAAAACAACCTTGAAACATTATTTTACAATCCCCCACAACTAACATTCATTATTTTATACCCAGTAAATTGAAGCCTTTATACCCAAACCCTAACCCCAAAATCTACCAAATTCCTAATCCCCAAACTTCACAACTAAGATATAGCCAAAACATAGATATAGCTCGTAAACTCCACAGCTAAGCAAAAAAAAAAAAAAAAAAAAAAAAAAGTATTTTTTTACCCCTTTTCTGCTACCCTATACAAACCCACCCACTATTCTATAATACTTCAAAACCTAAATGACCAACTCGTTCTTAAACATATAAAACACAATATACAAATGGATTAAATCACCAATACACAAGTAAGAACATATCTCATTTGCTCTCTCTAACCAGTGCTTTCTTCGAAAATACATAATGGGTAATATAAAGTAATGGGTAATGTCTTTTTCGAAAATACTGGTTCTTTCGAAGATTTTTATCAGAGAAATTTTTGTTCTTGAAGATTTTGAATTTGAGAAGTTATAATTCGGTATTGAAAAAAACGAAAGTAGTTGAGAGTGAAGAAGACAAGGGGGCAGTTCTTTCAAATGATTTTCCACTCTTCATATTCTGTATATAAGTAAGGGTAGTGACGTCTTTTCACAATTCATAAACGACAAAGTGGGATGGATTTGATAGAAGAACCTCATATTTTAATGGAACCAAAATACAAGGACTTTATAGAATAATTTTGAAAACATAAAGACTTTTTAGTATAATATGTTAAAATACAGGGACTTTAAAGTAATTATCCCTATTTTATTATCAAGTTTGGATATGAAAAGTAACCTTCTAATAAAATTTGATAAAATCAAACAACTATTTAATTTAAGTAGTTTGTAGCAGCTGAATTTATGGGTGTTTGGATTCTCAACCCATTAAATTAAGCTGAAAATATGTAGCAAATTTGGTTTTAAATGATTGAGTATTTGATATTTATTTACAAACATAATTTTTAAGTAAAAATATTATAACAATCGTACTTTTTTTGTCACGACTTGATTTTGGATTGCGACGATCCTAGGATGTAGGAGATGCCAATAGCGACCGATACCCGTAGAACCCAGTATCACATGCACAAATCTATAACCATCAATAATTAATCAATTTACTTAGTTACTATTCATTTTGTCATTCTGTAAACTATATGTAATTATGTTGTTGGCTATATCATCCATCATCACATATCATACTAATACTCATATATCATAAAATATCATATATACACATGTTCATATCCTAACTAACCCATACATACCCTATGGAGCAGTTAGATTATGAACATCAAAATACTGTATTTAAAATAATTACATCGATAACAAAAGACTGCAGGAATCCACAGAGAGTCTGAAATTGGGATTCTGCTATCTACTCAGGACCTGAAATGGGTAAACAAAGAAAGAGTGAGTATATAAGATACTCAGTGAATCTAATATGCATTGCTAATGAATATGGTTTGGATCAACCACAAATGGTAACAATGGAAGCAACGATGTCAATATGTCAATATAAATAGTTTACAGAATCAATAACAGGTGATGATAGAATGATCAATAGTCATATTAAAAGAATCGTATAATATGGTAAGACAGATAAAGGGCCAGAACAGTAAAGACTATATGTAAACATACAATTAATCTCATATCAGTAAACATAAGACTGATCAGGTCTTATGGCTAGGACCAATAATCCTTTCCAGCTAGGGCATCAGTAAACAATGTGCACATTGCCCACAGTATGTACCCACTACCCTGTTAGAGCGACAGCTCTGTCAAGCCATATTAGGGTCAATATAAGAGTGAAACATATTATTAGATACCATTATGCAACAATGATATCACCAATAGCAATTATCTCAATATCAGTCATTTCAAGTAGCAATTGTATTAAAGGAATAACAATAAGTAATAGTTATGCAATGACAATTGGTTTGGTAAATAACAAAGGTATGGAACAAAGATAGGTTATACATAGGTAATCGGTAAGCACAATTGGCATGCCAACATCGCTGGCGACAATGATATTCAAATTGGTCGGCCTATGGATGAAGGAATGATAGGCCAATGGCAAAACAACTAGGCATTTCATCAAACACATGGTGAGCATAATAGGGCAAGTCATTAGGTTAGGTTTTGGTGCAAAGTTGGTATTGCCCATTCAATCAACAACAAAGCCACAATCAAGGTATCACAATAGGCTACAATTATACAATAATAAACAACATTTAAAAGATCAAATGAACATGTGAAACAAGGAAAAAACAAAGCCAAATTTCAAAGGGTGAATAGTAAAGAGTAGTTCGGTCAAACATGGATTTTTATATATGGTTTCCAATTTCAATTTCAATGCATTAGACATATTAAATGATGCATATAAGACTCACCTAACACTCCAAATTGCTTAGAAAAATTGATTTCCCACCAATAGCTTCAAAGGAGGCAATATTCACAACTATGTATAACTTGATTTTCTACAACAAAATAACCACAAATTAATCATC
>CANXYC010161452.1:0-14563 GCA_948193065.1 Aleurites moluccanus | reverse complement strand
TCATTTACTCATTAAATACTCATCAAATACAACTCATTCCAACCATTTAACACCTAAAGATCACAAATGCACACCAAACCCTAGTTACCTATTGAATTCGGCCAAGCATGATTTCCCTCCAAATGAGTTAATTTCTTTCATTCAACCATAAATTTGTTTCATACACATTACATAAACACCATTAGAAACAATTAATCCATCATAAGCATACTTTAAACTAAAGGTCTTCCTATTAGGGTTTCAAACTTTCAATTTACATTCAACCATAGAAAATAAATTCTAAACCATAAAAATTAATAAGAACAACTATAAAAACAATTCTACATCAAAAGAAATAAAAAACTCATAACTTACCAAGATTTCTTCCAAAGTTTCCTTAGGTTATTTGATGGCTTTAATGGCTTTTTCTTTGAATTTCATGGCTAGAATGGTGTTTAGGATGATGGATTATATCTATTTCTATTAAAGAAAGAAAGAAAATACCAAGGAATGGAATACATAAGCTTGGCCCAACCATGCTTGGAAGAAATGGGTGGTTATGGCTGAAATTTTTCCAAGGAAGAAGATGACAAATTGTTATATATATCCAAATATTAAAGGTGTAATCCAATGGTTTAGGTTTCACGGTAATTTTGGTGAATCCTAGTCATCCAACCATCCATTCTTCTTACTTTCATACTATTGGTTCATCCAAAGTCAACCAAGATGAGTATCACATACATTTAGCAGACCAAATCCAAAACCAAATGCAATAATCCCATACTTTGAGCTTAGGATAACAACTTTGCAACCTACTCATCTAACCATCCAATTCTTCATCATTTGATCCAACGGTCAGATTTAATCAAGCCTAAACTAATACTATAAGGTTGCACACACTCAATAACTCCATATTATAAAGGAAATGACCAAAATACCCTTAGTGCAACCGAAACACCGAAATCGAGCAACGTGCCGATAAAAATTTTCAACCGGGATTATTTCTTTATCTAATGCTTAAATAAATTAAATAAGGCCATTTTCAAGTCTTTAAATTCTTTTCTCCCTTTAAATATGATATTAAATCCATTAAATTTCGACGGACGAAAAATGACCATTTTGCCCCCAGTTCACCAAAAACTCAAAATTTCCCGATTAAGTCCTAGCAGCCTCTGGACTAAATCTATGCCTAAAACTAATTCAAATAATATGCATAATCATCAATTTCATGCATAAATACACATCATTAACAATGCAAAAAGAAAGAAAAAATTTCCCCTCTATTGCCCCTCTAGTGGTTTGGGTTAGCTTTTGGTTGAGGTGTTACAAGCCAACCTTTGTTCCATACCTTTATTATTTACCATACTGATTATCATTGATTGTATATCGTATATTGCAATGCCAGCGATTCAATTGCTAGTTGATTTGAAAGATATTGAGCTGATTATGATTGATGATACCATTGTTGTATAATGGTGTTTATTGATATGATGTTCACTTGTATTGACCTAAATGTGGTTTGACAGAGCTGCCGCTCCGACAGGGTAGTGGGTACATATTGTCGGCAATGTGCACATTGATATTGATGCCCTAGCTGGGAAGGGTTATTGGTCCTGGCCATAAGACCTTATCAGTCTTTTGCTTACTTGATATGAGATCGACTGTGTGATTACACATAGTCTACATGTTTCAGGGCCCTATATCTGTCTTACCATATGATTCCATGCCATTAATATGACCATTGATATTCCTGTCAGTTTCTGATATTGGTTTTGTAACCCAGCATAATTGATATTGTTTCCATTGTTCCTTTTTACTATGTATCATTGATCCACCCTATTTGATTTGCGATGCATATAAATTCACTGAGTATCTTATATACTCACCCTTTTCTTTGTTTAACCATTTCAAGAGAGGAGTAGATTGCAGAATCCCATCTTCAGATATCCGAGGATTTCTGCTTACTGTCAACTAATGTGAATATTATATATATTATGTATTTTGCT
Organism: Aleurites moluccanus; assembly: GCA_948193065.1. Lineage (NCBI taxonomy): Eukaryota > Viridiplantae > Streptophyta > Magnoliopsida > Malpighiales > Euphorbiaceae > Aleurites > Aleurites moluccanus. The sequence goes on along the minus strand of CANXYC010161452.1, from coordinate 12,578 downwards.
GTTCATGTTATAGCTGCTCTATAGAGTATGTATGGGTTAGTTAGGATATGAACATGTATATGTATGTGATAATGTTTTATGGTATATGATGATAATATGATATGTTATAATGATTGTTACAACCAACTGCACTAGATTACAGAAAGAATTACAGAATGACAGAATGAATGGTAATTAAGTAAAATGAATAATTAATTGATGGTTATAGATTATGCATGTGATACTGGGTTCTACGGGTGCCGGTAGCCATTGGCATCTCCCACATCCTAGGACCATCGCGATCTAGAAACGGATCGTGATAGGTAGGCTCCTCACTACCTTCTTGATCTGCTCCAAGAAATCAATGGGCTCCTCGCCTCTGTCACCTTTAAACTCAGGCAGATTCAGCTTCAGGAAATTAAACATATTGACTATGCCTTCATCAATAATCCGGCGGCCCTCCTGAACAACAAGCTCGCTAAGGACCAACACTAGTGGTACAAGAGCTAGAATAGGTGCAGTTAGTGGAACAGCTAGTGCAGCAGGGGGTGGCACCGCTGGTGGTGCTGGTGATGGCATTGCCTGTCTTTCCTACCTCAATTCCTGTATTTCCCTATGCAACTCCAACATTCCCTGCATAATTTCCACTATCCAAGGATCAACACCCATTTTGGTATCCTCTGTCCTTCGTCGTGAATGGGGAGGTTCCTCTGTCTCCTCCCTGACTAATGACTTATTAGAGGCTACCTATGCCTTTCTAGTAACCTCTTTGTCTCTGTCATCTTTAGTACAGTCTCTTTGTCTCTCTGACATCTTGATCACTATAAAATCCATATGACAGTTTAATACAATACAATATCGCAGAATATACAGAAAATATGATTGATACTACAAAAGATGAAACATGAATTCCTAAGCTCCATGGTTTTCTTATGTCCTATTCACAATGTATCTATTTACTATTCATATACACCTATGCTCTGATACCACCTCTGTCACGTCCTAATTTTGAAATTTGACTGTCCTAAGATGCAGGAACTGCTAGAGGCTACCGATACCCTTAGAACCCATATCCTATCCAATTATCATCTTACAATTAACCATTTATTATACATTATGTATTCTGTAATCCTGTGGTCTATCATTCTTCACTGAGTCACTCATGCCTTTCATTTCTCCGATAGTGAAGATCTTGTGTTTGATTAATATAAATATTTTGACATTCATTGGTATTGTAAATTCTAGAGCTTCATATTGTTATTTCTCTTTATTGCTTCCATTTCCTATCTTTGTGTTGTGTGAGCTTACTAGAGTTTGGAGGGTAGCTTGAGTATCCTCATTTGATTATGTTGTTCTATTAAGCAAAAACCGTATGTTATTAATTAGATGATGTGATATGATTGAAATGATTGTTTAGAGTGGCAAATATTATAATGCTTAGTTAATATTATATTTAACAGGTGGATCCTAACCCTTATTTTATGATAATTACAACTGACATATTGCAGTTTTATCATTTGTCACATCCCAATTTCAGAATATGATGATCCTAGGATGCAGGAACTGCCAGAGGCTACCGATACCCATAGAACCCATATCCTATCCAATTATCATCTTACAATTATCTAATTAACCATTTATTATACATTATGTGTTATGTAATCCTATAGCTTGTCATTTTGTTGTCTGTAATCATCATTCACATATGTCATAACCATAAATAACCTCCATATAATATTACACATCCATATATACAGTCTAACTACATCCATCTATATAACCATGGAGCTACTAAAATATTTACATAACACATAGTTTAAAATAATTACGCTATCAAAAATACTGCAGGATTCCACTGAGAAAGAATTCTGGAATCCGCCTTCTACTCCTGACCTAAAAAATGGTAAGCAACTAAAGAATTAGTATAAAATACTCAGTGAATCTAATATATATCATATTAAAGATAAAAGTTGGATAAACAATATAATTGACAGATAAATAATAACTGGTTAACATGGTTACAGGGTTGCACATCAATTTTACAGAAGGAAGGAAATTAAGCAGAAGCAATGGTTTATGATTAAATAATAGGATATCAATAAACTTATCATATGGATAAGACAGATAATGGCTATGTCACATATAATCTCATATATATCTTATGTAATATACATAAGGCGGGCTAAGCCTTATGGCTAGGACAATTAACCCTTCCCAGCTAAAGTATAGCAATCAATTATGGGTTTGGTATCAAAGTAGGCATTCAAGGTCATATGGGTTGGCACAATTGGCTAGCTAATATCGCTAGCAACAATGGCATACAAATAGTAGGCCTATGGGATTTTCATTGGGACATTTCATCGAACACTTAGCGTGCAACTTTCAATAGGCAAATTGGCAAGGTTTGGGTGCAACATCAACATTGCCCCAATATCAAATAACAAGCTCACAATATAGGCAACACAATATGCATTTGATATCCAATAAACAACATTATATAAAGGATCAAATTGGCTTGTAAAATCAAAGGAAAAAACCAACAAAAATTCAAAGGAAATAAGCTACATATGGTTTGGCCAACATTGGACTTTCAAGGATGGTTTCCAAAACTTATTTTAAGGTATTAGGCATGTTATATGATGCATATTAAACTCACCTAATACTTCCAATTTCTTAGAAAAATTCTTTTCCACCAAAATCTTCAAAGGAGGCAAAATAGACAATCTTGTTCTTCTTGATTTTTTGCTCCAAAACCAACATCAATTAAGCTTCCATTAGCATCAATTAAACATATTCTAACTTAATTAGACATTAAAGATAGCTAATTTAGGGTTTGGTATCAAACAACTTTAATTAGGGTTTGAAATTTGGGGTTTACTATCCAAATGCATCAATTAGTGTAATTAAACATCAAACCCATCTAATTCATCACCTAGAACACTTAATTAACTCAAACAATTAAAGAAAACACCTTGTTGCCTTAAGTTGATGTTCTTGCCAAAATTTCCCCTTGAAATGTTCTTGATTTTCTTTGTGATTTCAAATAAGAAATGGTCAGAAATGGAAGAAACAAGATTGGTTTTTAGGTTTTCTTAAGGTTTTGCTTGCAAATTTACAAAGAAAATGGTGGAGAAATGGCTTAGGTGAAGTCATCCAAGCAAGAAAGAAAGGAAGAAGGAAGAAAGATGATGGGAAATTTGGCTAAGTGTCCTTTATATAGGTGAAAAATATGACAAATTATATTTTCCTCCCCAAAACTTCCATTAATTATACTTTGACCCCAAAACTTTCTGTAACTTATTTTGTTAATTTTGTTGAGATTTAAATTCTGAAGTGGGGAGTGAAATAGCTTATTTTTATCTGTAATTTATCATCATATAGCTTCTGGAATAATTATGGACAGTGAACAGTGGATTTTCCAAAATATCCCTGAAATTTCACTTATTTATGATTTTGCCACCCTATTGATTTTCCATCATTTTTAATACTTTTCCATACTTTCTTCATATGATTAATTATTATTATCCTTAATCTTCCATTATTAATGTAACTGAGAAAAATTAACTTTAATTAAATATTGTATTAATTTCTCAAATTTTCTAATTATTATCAGTATTTTCGGTCCAATAACTAATGAAACTGGTAAATAACTGAAGCATAGTTTTAGGGTATTACATTCTACCCCCTTCAAATAAATTCGTTCTCGAATTTAAAATCAATATGTACCTCACTGCTGAAATATAAATGGATACTTTGCCTTCATATCCTGTTCACTCTCCCAGGTGCATTCCTCCGTTGATTGGTTCTTCCATAGCACTTTAACCATAGGAATCTCCTTATTACACAATTGTCTGACTTGTCAATCCACTATCTCCATTGGTACCTCCTCATATGTTAAGTCTTTGTCTATCCCAATGTCTTGCAATTCCAACACGTGCGATGGATCAGGCACATATTTTCGAAACATTGAAATATGGAATACCGGATGCACATGACTCATATTAGGTGGAAGAGCCAATTGGTATGCAACATTGCTAATCTTCTCTAGAATCTCAAATGGCCCCACATATCTAGATGACAATTTACCCTTCTTCTCAAATCTCATTACACACCCTTCATAGGTGAGATTTTAAGGAAAACATGGTCACTAACTGTAAAGTGCACATCTCTCCTCTTCAGATCCGCATAACTCTTTTGTCTATTGAAAGTTATTTTCATTCGTTCTTTAATAATCATGACCTTTTTCATTGTTTCTTCAATTAACTCGGGCCCTTTTAAATATTTTTCTTTTGATTCCACCCAACATACTAGAAACCAATATTTTCTATTATTTTTAATATTTTTTCATACTTTCTTCATATGATTAACTATTATTATCCTTAATCTCTCATTATCCATGTAACTGAAAAAAATTAACTCTAATTGAATACTTTATTAATTTCTCAAATTTTCTAACTATTATTAGTGTTTTCGGTCCGATAACTAAAGAAACTGGTAAATAACTAAATCATTATTCTAAAGTATTATGTCATCTAACGAGTAGTCAGATTTAATATTGGTTTTAGAAGTCTCATAATTTCCTATTTTTTAGTGCTATTGGATTCGGAAAGTGACGTAAGTTGGCCAAATAATTCATTTTCTACGGCTAAAGATGAAATAATCTTGGCTGCCCATGCTCGGTATAGAAACCGATGGCCACCATTTTGAATTTATTTTTATTTTTTAATTTTAAATATAGTGAATACCATAAAAATATAAAATATTATTATAAAATGAGGATTTATTTTTTCTTCACTTTTTTAAATATTTTTTAAAAATATAAAATATTAATTTTTCTTTAATTTTACTATTAATTAATAATGAAATGCAAAATATCAAATTTATGTAATTTGAATATAAATTAATTCATCAATATATTATTAATTAAATAGAAATTAGTGAATTAGTTAAATTTATACATAAAATTTTAAATTTAAATAATTTAAATATAAATTAATTGATCAATATATTATTAATTGAAAATAAATTAATTAATAATTAAATTTGTATACGAAACATTAAATTTAAATTATTTAAATATAATTTTGATGATGTTAGATATTTTTCTATTTATTATTAATTAATAATAAAGGGTCATGCTACTCAAATGAATAGGTATCTATTTATAGTTTCTAAAAGTTAGTAAATTATATTTTTAACAATTTTAGGGTAAATATAACATTTCAAGTGTCAAAATGCTACATTCTCAACGCCATACTTACGTTTTTTTTTTTTTTTTACGCTAAAGTAATTTCCTCCCTTTTGCATAGCAAGGATAAAGGTGAGATCCACAATTAATTATAAGAGTGAAATACGTTATTAACAACATAATAAGTTATTTAATTATTATGTTTAATATTTGATAATTTTTAGAAAAATCTACATCAACCATAAAACAAGATTTTTTTTTTTTTAGTTTTCTTTTAGATATTTTTTCAATGATGATAAATTATTAATTGTTTTTAATTTTATTACTAATTAATAATAAAATCACCTAACAAATTATTTAATTATTATGGATAATTATTTTATTTTTTTTAAAATATTTTCAAAGATAATAAAAATTTTTATTATTAATTAACAATAAATGATAAAATATCTAATAATATTAAATTGATATTCAAATCACTTAAATTTAATATTTTATGTATAAATTTAACTAATTAATTAATTTATTTTCAATTAATAACATATTGATCGAATAATTTATATTCAATTCATTTAAATTTGATGTTTTATTTATAAATTTAACTAATTAATTAATTTTTATCTAATTAATAATATATTAATGGATTAATTTTATTCAAATCACTATTGATATTTCATGTCTAAAGTTAACTAATTAACTAATTTATAATTAATTAATAACATATTTATCAATTTATTTATATCCAAATCATTTAAATTTAATGTTTATATATAAATTTAACTAACTGATTAATTTATATCCAATTAATAATATATAAATTCATTAATTTATATCTAAATTACTTGAATTTTATATTTCATGTATAAATTTAACTAATTGACTAAATACTATCTAATTAATAATATACTAATCAGTTAATTTATATTTAAATCACTTATGATTAATTAAGTTATATTCAAATCACTTAAATTTAATATTTTATATATAAATTTAATCAATTATGTAATACTCTAGAAAGAGCCAGTTAGATGATAGTGAATTAGAGTATTAAAAAGTAGTGATTAGACAATGAAAATATTCGAAAATCTAAAACCTAAAAATAATTTTGTGAAAATAGTTATATAAGTTAGAATAAATCATATGCAGATTTGAAAAATTTAGTAAATGAGACAGAATGGTTAATGTTAGACAGATACAAGTAATTTAAGTTAATAAAAATAAATCAAATCAGTAAGATAAAATGACTAGTCAAGTAATGATAGTTAAGAAAAAAATTCAGTACAGAGATTAAAGACTTAAGAGTAAGTAACTGTAGAGACAACGATAGACTATTAAACAAAATAAATGGGAGTCAATATTGGATGGTTAATAATGAAAAAGAGTTAATTAGAAGTTAATTAGAATGAAATTGCAAAGGATTAAGGTATTTAGGGAGAAAAAGTGAATTTTTCAAGTTAAAGACAAGTGAGACCCACCAAATTTGTCACCATTTACATAAGTTGAAAAGTCAAAAATCTAAATCATATTTCTCCAATATGGGCCAGCCATGCATGGTTAATTAGCCAAAAGTTTTACTTGTTTTATACCCTAAAGAAATATAGAACAAAACTTTACACTTGTCAAAAATTAATGGAAACAAAACTTTCATTATTATCTTTAACTTTCCACCTAATATGGTATATTAATAAAGCAAAAATAAAATTAACACCTTAGTAAAGTGTGGGCATGGAAACAAAACTTTACGCTTGTCAAAAATTAATGGAAATAAAACTTTCATTATTATCTTTAACTTTCCACCATGGTATATTAATAAAGCAAAAACAAAATTAACACCTTAGTAAAGTATGGGCCGGCCAATTGTGAGCTTGTATAGCCAAAGTATTGAATTGATTTTTAGTTTAAAAAAATGAAGTGAACACAAGCAAATTTTCTCAAGTATTCTAGAATTTTCTATAATTCTCTACAAATTTTATATCAAAATTTTATTGTATTTGTATTTTTATTTTTATTTTACATATATATATGTATAAGGATAAGAATAAAAGGGTTAGAAAAAAAAAAATCCTACACCAAACCATCAAGTTTGGCCGAACTATATACCAAACAAAAGTCCATAGAGTTTTTTTTTCCATCTTTCTTTCATCAAACCTTTCTTTAGATAAGATTTTGGTGGGATTTCTCCATAGAAATCAATAATTGAGTTGTCATAAGGATGAGAAGTTGATTAGGAAGTGAAGTTTGCGTAGGAAAAGGAAGAGTAAAGAAAGAAGAGAATGAGAGTTTTCAAAGGTGATAAAGAAGAAGATAAAGTTTGGCTTAAGGTAAAATTCTGTGTTTTGATGTTTTATTTATTTATTGATATATATGTATTGAATGGTTATTGAATTTATGGATTTAAGTAAGACAGAAATTATATATATTTATAATTAAGAAATTAGGCTTTTGCTTGAAAGTTATGTATTAAGAACAAGTAAGAAAAGTAATAATGGTTATAAGTGAAATTTGAAAATTTGGACTCTAATAGAAGCAAAAATTTGGATCTGTTATTTCGTGACCTTAATAACTGAATTTGTTTAAGTATAAAACATAAAAGTTATAGATAAATGTGTTATTTATATTCTTGTAAAATGAATTTAGAAAATTCGAAGTGAAAAAATAGATATTGAATAAAAACAAGGACTGACTCAGATTTAGGATTTCTAAAAAATGCTACTATATTTTTATTTTACAGAATGTTAGAGACTAAATTAGATTAAGTGTTTAACATGAAAAGTGTTTATTTATATCTTATATAGAATTATGTAAAAGGGTTTTATTATCAAATTAGTATTATATGAGATGAATCCAAAACAATAGAGACTACCCAGATTGGAGTGCAGGATAGTAAGGCTGACAATAAAGTTGAGTTCAAACTATCACCACATACTGTGTAAAATTTAAAAATGTCTGAAATTTTAATATGTTAAAACTTGAAATGTCTAGATTAAGTAGAAAAAAGAATCAAGGAAATTGGATGTGTATAACATGAGTTATAGGCAAAAGAACACAGACTACCAGAATAAGAAAAAACCAACAAAAGTTTAAGAGTTTAAACTCTAAGTTAATGAACATATGAATTTTAAGTAAACTAAAGTTAAGAATAGTATATGATACATAACTAAATAATGATTTTAATGTTAATTGATATGTAGCTTTGAATAATGAAAATGATGCAAGTAAAAGTTCAAAATAAAAAAGTGAAGAGTAAACATAAAATAATTTAATAAAATGAGTTATATATGCATCATTATGCATATCCATAACCTGATTTATTGCATTCAAATTGAGCATATCTCCTTCTTGACTGAATGCCTTATTATTATTGCCAATGGATGTCTTTTGATTGACCAAGTCCAATTTGATTTATTGCCATTGAATTGTTATTGAAATTAAAATGCTTATTGTATTGCTTATCTTGAGAACTTGAATTGTGACATTGAGCTTTGATTGCTTTTGCACCATAATACCTTAATTGTTAATGTTCAATCTTGTGCTTTATTTCATATTGTTGAATAACCACCCTGATACCGAGAACGAAACTGACATATGTACATTGAACCATATTGAAATCGATTGATAAACTAGCACTATTTACTTATTGATTGTTCACTGTATCTAAATGATCCCAATAAATAATTGAATTGTCATCGAAATTTATTGTTTTATGTGAACCTGATAGAGCTACCACACTAATAGGGTAGTGGGTAAATACTGTCAGCATTGTGCATAATGAATTTTTTATACTGTTTATCCTAACTAGGAAGGGATTTGTCATAGTTGTAAGGCTTGACCCACCTTATGTAATTCACTGATACTGATATACTGTTACTGGCCCTTCATCTGTCACTTTCACATACTGATATTATACTTACCAAAAATTATTGACACTATTTTCCATTAAAACTTTTACCTTACTTCATTGTTATTTATTACTTTTATCATTGTTATCCATTCCCTATGTCCAAAGGCATTTGGTATGCAAATTACTAACTTTTTCATGTGCAAATGTGATACATTGATGTCTATTCATCGCATTCATTGTTACTTAACTTCTATTGCTTTATCTTACTATCATTTACCTGATTTTCATGTTTAATGATGTATACTTGACTCACTGAGTATATTTATACTCACTAGTGGTTGTTTAATTATTTTTCAGGAAAGAAGTACTAGGAGTTTGTCTCCAAGTTATTTTTTCTTCCTCTACACTTGAAATATCTGAAAACTCCAGTGTAATTTTTTTTATGGAGTCAATCTGTATGTACTCTAGAGCTCCATGGGATATAATTTGAGGAACAGATAGTTTTGTTTAACTTGTAAATATATATTATCTGTTACTGAAACTAAAATGATAATTGATGGAAAATGAGTATGGTATAACTAATAGTTATGATAATGACAAAAATAGTAATACTGACTATAATGTTAAAATATAATTGTGACATGGTATGAATAAAATGAATATATATAAAAGTGTTTTAATATATATAAAAATGTTTTATATGATTACATCGACTGTGAAGTTGAGGATATAAGAATGATGAAATTTTGAGAATATAAATTTTTTTTATACAGGCTATGTAATTTTTAAAAGCCCGATTTTGAATTAAAAATAATATAAAAAAATACAAAGGAGACTCTATTAAATTTTTTGTAAGAATTAATAAATGATAAATGAAATTTGAATATTAATGAATGGTTTAAAATATGAATAATTAATGCTTATCATGTTTAAAAGTTTTACAGGTTTTCAGTGACTTTAAATTTACTCGTGTTCTAAGATCGTCACGTTTTAAAAATGGAACATGATAAATTGACTAATTTATATCCAATTAATAATATATTAATCAATTAATTTATATATAAATATGTATAACTTTGATTAATTATATCCAATTAATAATATATTGATAAGTCAACTTATATCCACATCACCTAAATTTAATATTTTGTATAAATTTAACTAATTTATTAATTTCTATCTAATTAATAAAATATTAATTAATAAATTTATAACTAAAAATCATTTAAATTTTATATATTATATATAAATTAAACTAATTTATTAATTTTTATCAAATTAATAACATATTGATCAATTAATTTATATCAAATTCACTTAAATTTTATATTTTATGTATAAATTTAACTAATTCACTAATTTTATCCAATTAATAACATATTTATCAATTAATTTATATTTAAATCACTTAAATTTGATGTTTTATTTTTTTTTTATTATTAATTAATAATAAAATTAAATAAAAAAATTAATATTTTATCATATTTGAAAAATATTTAAAAAATTAAAGGAAAAATACAATCCATATTTATAATAATATTTTATTTTTTTTTATACTTATTATATTTAAAATTAAAACAAAAATAAAAAGTAAAAATGATCGCCTGATTTTTTTACTCCAACTAAAGATAAAAAATAGCATTGTTAATATATGACACAGAATTTAATTTTCATTTTTGAATTTTACATTCTAGGTTTAAGATTTTAGGAGAACCAATTAAAGAGAGATATTTTAATTTAAAAATTAATTAAAAATAGATGATAAAAATTAATTATTATTTAAATAGAGAGAATGAATTTTGAATGTTAATTTACGAGATGAAATTTAATTTTAAATTAAGAAAATAAAATTTCAAAAAGTTCAATGGTGAATGAAAAATTATCAATTACTAATAATATCATCAAAATATGATATTTTTTAATTGTCACATCAAAATTAAATAAAAAATTAATATTTTACTTTTATTGAAAATATATTTTAAAAAATAAAAATAAAATTATAATTAATGTAAAATTTTTTTATAAAATTTTAAATATTAAATAAAATAATTAAATAAATTATTAGATAATTAATAATGAATTTTACTATTAATCTTATTAACTTATTTAGTTAATAAAAAATATATAGTAGTTCTTTTTAGGTTATTGATAAAATGACCTAAAAACATCAATAAATTATAAATTACGCCCTAAATCTGAAGTCAGCACTTGCGTGATTTCTCCAATCCTCAGTGGCTTTCTTGTAATATTCTTGATATTTACAACAAAGGGTGACGTGTCAAACATGGCGAAACAAGGCTTGGCCATTCTCTCTTCTCGCACATCCTTCCGTCTCTACCAACATCCTTCACGAAAACAAACACACAAACCTCCAATCTCCACCGTCTATTTTGTCCACGTCATCGATCTTGATCTTACTTAATCCAACGGTCCAAATTCCTCCAATAATTAACTAGCCTTCCTTAACCCGCACCACCCCTAACCCTAGCCCAATCCCACTAACCACGAACGACGAACGACGAACCACGAGCCTCCAATCCTTCTCCCCGAAACGTTTATCCTCGAGTCTGCTCTGAGCCAATAGAAACACAGAATATAAAACGAAGGGAGAGAGAAAAAGTGTGTTTTCTTTGAATAAAATTGCAACTTACTAAGAGAGAGAGAGAGAGAGAGAGAGACAGAACGTCCATCTGAAAAAGGAATTAGGGTTTTAAACGTTTCTAGATAGCTATTGATTCTGATTTTGATCCCTAAATTTAGGGTTTGGTCAAGGTAGGGATAGGTTATTGTTTGCTTCACCAATTTGTTTTTTCTTCTTCTTCTCATCACTTTGGCCATGAAATGAAATTGTTCTTCTGTGTGTTTATAGTTTCATAGAGTCTAGATTAATTTCTGTTTATCCATTTTTGCTTTGAACCTATTTGTTTATTGGGAAAAGAAAAAAAAGGAAAATCATTTATAGGTATTTGGAAATTTTTAATTGGTTTACAAGAGAGAGAGAGAGAGAGAGAGAGAGAGAGAGAGAGAGATAGAGGGGTTTGGTATTTGATGGATGAGATCTGGGAGCGGGCTGTGGAGACAGCTTTAGAGGGGCAAACGGACCACCCGGCTGTTCGAACCCTAACCCTAGACGGGGCGGTGAAGTGCGTTCAGGGTCGGCTGCCTCCACCTAGCTTTTTGGAGAAGTTCGAGAACCTTCAGCACCTCTCCATCGCTAATATTGGTGTCTCATCACTCGAGCAGTTCCCTCGTCTTAGAAACCTTCAGAAGCTCATACTCTCTGATAATCGTATCGCAGGCGGTCTTGAGTTTCTTGTTGTAGCTGGCCTTGAGTCTCTTCGGGACCTTGACTTATCCAACAATCGCATCCAATTTATTGAAGATCTCGCTCCCCTTGCTCAGTTAAAGCTCATTTCTCTTGATCTGTACGAGTGTCCTGTCACCAGAGTGAAGGATTATCGATCTAGGGTTTTTGGATTGATAAAATCATTGAAGTATTTGGATAAAATGGATGCAGAGGAGAATGAGAGACCAGAATCTGATGACGAGGAGGATGAAGAAGAGGATGAT
>CANXYC010161294.1:0-16391 GCA_948193065.1 Aleurites moluccanus | reverse complement strand
CCTAACTGACTTCAAATCAACTCTAGGCCTAAAAATTAGGTCATATAACATGCATATATATATATTCCATGCATTCACATATAATTTTAACACATCATAAAGAAAGAAAAATAATTTCCCTAAAGGTCCCTATTAGGGTTTAGGCTAAGATGTTACAAATACATTAGAACACAAATGGAATAGATTGGAGAGAGATAGGAGAAGAAATGAAGAAGAAAGAAAGAAAAGAGAAAAAGTTATCGTGAAAAATGGCTACTGCTTCTCTTTTTTAAATGGGCTACTGCCTTACCAATAGCCACTTTGCTAAACCCACTTCTCCAATCCCACTTTGCAAATTTCACTTCGTCAATCCCAATTCACCAATTCGGCTTCGCCATATTTCACTTCGCCAAATTCCACTTTGCCAAATCTCCACTTCGCCAAATCTCCTCTTCAGCAATCCCACTTCGCCAAATCTCCACTTCGGCAATCCCACTTCGCCAAATCTCCACTTCGGCAATCCCACTTTGCCAAATATCCACTTCGCCAAATCTCCACTTCAGAAATCCCACTTCACCAAATTTTCACTTCGCCAAATCTCTACTTCGGCAATTTCAACTTCAACAATCCCACTTCGCCAAATGTCCACTTCGAAATCGAGGAGCCAGCTCGCACTACTTATCTCTGTCGAGCTGGAAACCTTCCTCGTCAACTCGTACTAAACTAGATCGCAAATGATTTGCAGACATCCAAACTCCTCAATTCTTTTTATCACTTAAAATAGACACTTAGGGGTCCAACATATCTAAAATTTATATCAAAAGGAGATCTACACAATTTAGGGTGAATTTCTAAATTTCACCCTGACTTTACTCTCTAAGTACTATCCAAGCAGGTCTTATTCAATTAGATCTCTCTTGAGCTACAATTCTCCAATCTCTTTGAAATTTTACAACCCTTTATATAACACATAAAGGAACATTTTTCATGTTTACACTTTTGACTCGCTCAGCCTCTAACATTCTCAGGATAAATAAACAATCTCAGACTTACTGCAGGAAATAGAGAACTAGACAAGCTTTGGTAGAGGAAGCATATCTCTTCACACACAAAACATTTTACAAAAAAGTTCTACAAAATTAAAGATAAGATATATATTTACAACTCTTATGCTTTACACTTTTCCAAATTATTCCTTTAAGATTATAAAAACTGACTCACAAGATCCTTCCCAAACACAGATTCTAAAATTCTCTAAACACTAATCTATCCACAATACTCTCAATAACATGCATAAAAAAAATTAACAGGTATTACAATTCTATAACTCATAAGGAGTTTTGTTTAAAATTTCTCTTATGAAAAGTCTATTTGAAATGTAACAAGCACTATTGACGGCTTCGACCCAAAAATACTTAGGAAGTGAGTACTCATTGAGCATAGTTCTAGCCAAATTAATAAGTGATCTATTTTTTCTTTCTACAACTCCATTTTGTTGAGGAGTTCTAAGAGTAGAAAAGTTATGAAAAATTCTCATTTCATCACAAAATATTTTAAAATCATGATTAATAAATTTTCTTCCATGATCACATCTCAAAGATGTGATATAAAAATCTTTTTCATTTTGGATTCTTTTAGCAAAATATTTAAGCTCCTTGAAACTTTCATCCTTATGAGCAAGAAATAATACCCAAGTAAATCTAAAGTAATCATCAACAACGACAAATGCATATTGTTTACCTCTAAAGACTAGATGTCCTATAAGGGCCAAACAAATCCATATGCAAAAGTTCTAGAGGTCTAGTAGAAGAAACAACATTTTTGGTTTTAAAAGAACTTTTGACTTACGTTCCCATTTGACATGTATCATACATTTTATCTTTGTGAAACTTGACCTTGGAGAGACCAATTACAAGCTCATTAGACTTAAGATTGTCAACGTGATCCATGCCAACATGTTCAAGTCTCCTATGCCACAACCATGCATCATCACATAAAGAAACCATACAATCAACATTATCATTATGCATATTATTAATATCAATCATATAAACATTGCTAATTCTATGACCGACAAACAAAATTTTCTTATCCTTTAAATGCTTCACATAGCATTTCTTATAAGTAAAAGAAATTTTATTTTCATGTCATATAATTGACTAACACTAATCAAGTTATGCTTCAAATCCATCAACCAACAATACATATTCAAGAGAGGGTTTATCGGTCTTACCAATTTGCCCAATTCCAATGATTTTACCTTTGCCATTATCTCCAAAGGTTACCTTTCCTCCTTTTTTCTCTCCCAAGTTTGATAGAAGACTTGCATTACTGGTCATATGCCTTGAACATCCACTATCCAAATACTATGACTCTTCTTTCCTTATGGATTTCAAGCATACCTCACTTGAAGATGCATCATCTTCAAGTGCCATGAAGCAAAGATTGGCTACTTCATATTTGCTAGCTTCCTTCTCTTCATTGGAGTCACTTGAATCATCCCAAGTGGCTGCCAATGCCTTCTTCTTGAAGCTTTTCTTATTCTTCAATCTCGGACAATCCGCTTTTATGTGACCAAATTTGTCACACTCAAAGCATTTCACTTGATTACCTTTGTACTTCTCATGCTTCTCATATCTTTTAAATGGCTTTTTGTTCTTATTTTTCCTAAAAATAAGATTTCTTATTTTTTTGGTAAGCAAGGCCATATCGTCATCATCTTCTCTTTAGTCACTATCAATTGAAGAAGTCTCCTTAGAAGCAATGAGAGCTATCCCTTTATTCTTTTCTTTAATTGTGTCTTGAGATAAAGTAATTTCATGTGTGAGAAGTTTTCCCAACAAGTTGTCGGTTGGGAGGGTGCTCAAGTCATTGGCTTCCTCAATTGAAGTCTCTTGCTTCCTAATTTTTCTTTGGTAGAACTCTCAAGATCATGAAATTGATGTCTTTTTTAGAGTAATTCTTCCCAATCTTCCTCATTTAATTTACAATCACCATTAGACGATTGTACATTTCATATACCTTCTCATTGGGTAGCATTTGGAAGAGCTCATATTCATGAGTAAGAATTTGAATTTTCTTACCCTTAACCTGATTTGTTCCTTTATGAGTGGTCTGAAGAGTATCTCATATTTGTTTTGCTGAAATGCAATAGGAGATTTTGTCATACTCCTTTGTACTCAATAGAGAGTATTCATTGCCTTTCGATTCCTCCCATTTGCTTTCTTTTTCACCGGTGTCCATTCAATTTTTGGTTTGATGACTTCCATATCATCAACCATTTTTGTAGGAACCGTATAACCCGCTTCAACTACATCCCAAAGATCAATGTCATCACTATCCATGCAGATTTCTATTCTATTTTTCTAATAGGGATGGTGTCGTTGAAGTAAGGTGGTCTTATGGTGGAACCGCCTTCAATGATGTCGGTTGCTTGGTTGGTTTTCCATATAATCTTTGATCAAAGATGGTTAAATCTTTGAATGGGTGGATTCAAAGTTCGGATACCAATTGAAAGTCCCTTAGCAACCAAGAGGGGGGATGGTAAATTGGTTGTCTTTAAAAATTAATGACAACTTAAAATTAATAAGGAGAATGAAAGAAAATTCACACAAGGAATTTATAGTGGTTCGACCAAAATAAGTCTACGTTCACTCCTCAAGATCAAACTTGAGTATTTCACTAACTTTGATCCTTTTACAGATTCAAGATCAAACCTCAAAGTGTTTTGACTCACACGAAATCTTACAAGTGTTTTACAAATAGGCTCACACACAACCCAAAAGAATTACAAGAGATGGGAAAGAAATTACCCAATAACTTTTACCCAACTTTCAAAAATTAATTACATTTCAAAAACCTTAAAGTTTTAACAATTAATTATCTTTACAATAAGAAACTTAAATTTAAGCCTAAGAATACTTGAATACTTTCAAGCACTATGAATGGTTGTTGTTGTTATATTAAATTCATACCAACTCATATAAATAGTCTTTAACTTAAAAGAGTTGTTTGGGTGCATTAAATGTACATTTAATGCAAAATCACATCATTGCAACGACTATATTTTTGACAGTTTTTCAGGTGTAGCGGAGGCTACAAACAGAGTAGCGGGTGCTACTAAGTAGCGGGAACTACTTATGTTGTAGTGGGTGCGACTTAGTCTTGCAATGAAAACTTCACGACTGTGACTTTCAGTGTAGCGGCGGTGAATACTCATAGTAATGAACACTACTTAACAGGTAACAGGCATGAAGGTTCATCCAAATTTAAAAAGTGCTTCTGTGTCTCTGAGCCTAATCAATAGTGGGCGCTACTCAACATGTAGTAGGGGTGTGAATAGTTGTGTAACGGCTGTGAATTACATAGTAGCAGGCGCTACATGCTTAGTAACGGGTGCTACACTTTCAGACAGGCAATTGGATCTTCTAGATTAAATATAGCGGCTGTGAATAATAGGTAGCAATTGTTACTTACTTAATAATGAGCGCTACACATCAAAAAGCTTATTTCTAAAAAAAAAAAAACTTGCATATAAACAAGCAAGCAATATTAGATGAATAATTAGTTGTTTGTTCCCATCAAAATGAGCATGTTAGACATTCAAAGTCTAACATTCCATAAGCTTAATTTGGATCACGTAGAAAAAATCAGTCCATTTTCTCCGCTAATTCAATTTTTTGTCCAATTAAAGGCTTGCACTGTTAATTAGACTGACAATATTAATTATGAGACCCATTCATATTTTTTTAATTAGGAAAAAATATTAAATTAATAAAATTATATTTTTAATAAAAAATATTAAAATAAAAAAAAGGATGAAAACTAGAAATTTAGTTATTGAAGATTAGTTCGTGTTTTAGCTTGATTGTCATGCTAGTTGAGAAGATAATCTAGAGAGGTTTGTTTTGGATAATGTCGTACCGGAGTGTTCTTGGATTTGGGTTTGCTGGGTCGTGGTCGGAGGAGTCAGTTACCATATAGATCTGACCGCCTCTTCCTACTAACGAGTCTTGACCAAAGCCAATTGCACAGTCAGCTAAATGTTGGCGGTTGGCAGCCCAGTTGGGGTCGCAATGCCAGCAGTTGTCGATTGGGTTTCTGGTTTAGCATTGTTTTTTTCTTGGGTAGAGAAAAGTTGTCTAATTGATAGAGATGCATTGACTCTCCTGCAAGGTAAAAGGAAAAAAGAAATCCATAAAAGTAAGCAAAAAACCTGTTTGGTTTGAAATAAAATGTAAAATGTGGGAACTTAATTAGAAAACAGGGGTTAAAAACAGAGGAAACATAGCTTGCTTTGTTTGGTAAGGATAAAAAATGTGGCAAGTACAAGGAAAATAACAAAACAAACAAAAGAAAAACCTCAAATGAACTGAAATATGATTGGGTTTTTTCATTAATAAGGATTTGCTCTATAAATGATATAGGAATCAATGGAGCCATTTTACAAATCATATCACATGGATTTATCGGTGCTTATATAAAGATAGTGAGTAATCCTTATTTGGATGCTGAGAAAGTGCAATAAAAATTAGGGAAATATGATTTTTCCATATCAAAATCTCTTTTGTTCAAATGTTGAGAAAATAGAGAAAATACAAGTTTGAATATGAAATTCCCAAGGAGTAATAAATCTTGGAAAACAATAGAAACCCATAATGAAAAACCACAAAATGAGATAAACCCAAATGTGGTTTAATAAGATTTAACTAATTCGTCTTATGGGTTTCATCCTTTTTTTTTTAATTTTAATATTTTTTAATTAATTATATTTTATTAATTTAATATTTTTATTAATGAAAAAATATGAATGTGTCTTATAACTAACACCATCAGTCTAATTAACGAATCAAGCTCTTAGTTGCATCAAAAATTGAATTAAAGGGAAAAATTGGGCTGATTTGTTCTAAGCAATCCAAATTGAGCTTTTGGCAAAAATACAAGCCATAAATTGGGCATTTTTCCATTTCACTTAGTCAAAAATACCCTTATAAATTGTAATATCTGTAATTTTTATCATTTTAAATTAATTGTATGCTTGATGAATTAAATTAATTAAAGATATGAATGTTTGAGAAATCCAGAAATTTCTGATTGCAGGATTTTGTGAGACTGATTGCATGATTTTAAAGAAATAATGTAGTAAAGTGTAAAACATAAAAGTTGTGGATCTATGTCTCATCTTCAATTCTATTAAATGGTTTGGTAAAATTCTCTGTGTGTGAGGAGTTATGCCTCCTTGAGCAGGACTTATCTGGTTTAGTGTTTCTGCAGGAAATCTGTGTATGTTTGAATTTTCTGGGAATGACTGAGATAGTTTGAGTCAAAGGTGTAAACGTGAGAAATATTTCTTTATATGTTTGTATTGTTGGCTGTAAAATTTTAGGAAATTTGGATAAGTATAACTCAGTGGAGAGTGGGATTTCTCAAGTCTGTTATGATGGATTTTGGGGTAGGAAGTCAGGGTGAATTTTAGAGAGTCACCATGGTCTGTGTAGTTGCCTTTGTGATTTAAATTTTGCATATGTTAGATCCCTACATGTCTATTTTAAGTGATAAAAAGAATCAGAAAGTTTGGATATTTGTAGCTCATTTGTGAGCTGATTAAGTATAAGTTATAGAGGAAGGGTTTCAGCTTAGCATGATCTGGTATTTACGAACCGGTAATGTGAACAAGCAAAGTGAAGAAGTGGCAAGGTGAGATTGACGAGGTGGCATTATGCGAAGAGAGAAATAGGCAAGAAGAGTTTGGCGAAGAGGGAATGCCGAGGCGGTATATGCGAGGTGGCATATGCGATGAGGAGTTCGCGAGGAGAGTTTGGTGAGGCAGCATATGCGAGGTGGCATTTGCGAATTGGATATGCGAAGTGGGAATTGTGAGCTGGCATTACCGAAGCGGGTTGGCGAGTAAAGCTGGCAAGTGGGATTTTGGGCAGTAGCCTATTTAACCCAGTACCAGTAGCGATTTTTCTCCACGATTTTCTTTCTTCTTTTCTTTGTTCTTCTTCAGTTTTTCTCATATTAGTTCCATTTACTGTCTAACGTATTAATACTTAAAATTAATGCATTAAATCTCTAGATTATCCTATTTTAAGGCAGTAATCATCAGTTTCAAGCAGAATATCTCAGGAAATTCAGTGTTGGAGAAATAAGGTAAATTTTCTTCAAATGTCATTTTCTTTTAGATTAATTAAGTCTGTTGGTTAGAATAATTAATTATGGGTGTATAGAATTTATTGCAAGCATTTTTGAAGCCATTAATGGTAATTAATGTTGGAGGAATCAGAATTTATGGACTGTCATGAATAGTAACATGAACAGTAAATTCGAATTAAATTCAGATTTTTCTTTAAGAGATGAATTAAATTGATGTTGGGAATTAAGAATAGAAACTCTAAGATGGTTAAATGTTAAGAAATCATATTGAGTGTTATTGATTAAGGAAAACCCTAATTTTGAATATTTGGAGAAATTTCTTAGGAGGAGAAAATCAAAGAAATTGAGGAGATTGTTATGGAGAAAATTGTTAAAGGAAATTCAAGAGTAATTTGTGTAAAGGTAAGTATGAACATTGCATTTGTTTATTACTTCTTTGAAATAATGTGACCAAGTATTCTTATTGTTCACCCATAAAATCCCCATATACTTGATATTGTATTATCAAACTATTAAATGAAAATTTTATGATATCCTAAAACCGAAATTCTCTACTTGTTCATGTGATTACCATATATATGTATATAATGCAAGTGACTTGGTCAACCTTTTTGGATCAAGTTCATATGATTCTTACTTGTTAAACTTGATGAAATTATGATATATGTTGATGGTCTTGTGACCAATATGTTCTTGTGAGATTGAAACCATATGACCCTATGGATAGAATGCTCTTCCTAATGAGAGTAAATTCATTGGTCCATTGTGCACTTTGGGAACCTAGCTGATAGAGTTTTTATCAGTGTTCCACCTAGAGAGGATCATGAGTTCTAGGCGTATGCCTGGCCAAGCATGCGTTTGCGATAAGGTAGCAAGGACTACCGATGCACTCTGTTGTAATAGGTAGCATGGCTACTGATGCACTCTGTAGTTCTACCATGTTAGTTGATAGTGCTATTCGATTGTGAGCACTTATGTTCTTGTAAGCCTAACCATATGATGATTCTTACCCATGTTCTTGGAATTGATATTTCCTCTGGATTAATATATATGTATGTATATTTCTTTCATATTGCATGTTCATATCTTACTGAGTTGAAGATTCACTTTTCTTCTGTGGATTTCAAGTGATAGTGTAGCTCGTGAGGGAGCTAGTAGAGAAGATCAAGCTTCTTGACTTAGTCTTCCAAGAAGCCTCTATTGTAATTATTTTTGAAATATATTTATGTATATTCATTATATGGTATTATGGTACAGTTTGTATTGGGAGTATACTCTAGAGCTCCGTAGTTGGTTATTGGGGATGATAATATTTTGATATATAATTTGTTACCTTTTTGGGTTACCCTTGTTCCTTAGTGATGTGGGATACATCTTTTGATCAGTAAGGAACAAGAGGAAATTATGAAATGATATAAATGAAGATATGAATTATGCTTATAAGGATCATAAAAATGGTTATTAAATGATATCTATACTTGATATAAATGTGTATGAGATCTTGGATATGTAAGTTCTATGGGTTTATGATGGCCTTAAGCCTACCCTTGCCCTAGGACCATTGCATCACTGGAGTTGGGGTGTGACAGAGATGGTATCAGAGCTATAGGTTTATAATCCATAGCAAAGAAGATAGATAGAGATGTATAAGCACTAGTATAAGTATTGATTAAGATACTACGGAGCATAGGATTTGTGTCTTGTCCAATTGTGTCTTCCTTTGGTATATATATCTGCGTTAAGTATGTGGAGTAAGTCTGATAATGTTTGTTCTTCTTATCAGTCTCAAGATGCCTCCACGTCGTGGTAGAGGATGAGGGCGAGGACGTCCTAGGCGGGAATTACCTTTTGAAGAGGGTTATGTAGGTGGAAATGGAGGAGATGAGGTTCCTCCTGTGCCACCAGTGGATGTGGCTCATATGGCTCAGCAGTTGGATCAGTTACAAAGGAACTATGCAATGATAGCTGAGTTTATTACTCAGCAAAGGCAGCAGCAGGTACCTCCAGTTCAGGTTCCAGAAATTCTTGTTCCTCTGGTAGTTCTACCACCTGTAGTGCGTCAAGAGGAAGAGGTATCATTTGAAAGGTTCCTAAAGCTTAAGCCCTCAGAATATAAGGGTGAAATGGATCCTACAGATTTCCTAGAGGAAATTGAAGAGAAAGTGCAGATTCCACGGATTCCTGACAGAAGAGCCATAGAATTTGTGGGATATTTGATGAAGGCTAAGGCCAATGATTGGTTCAAAAGAAGTATTTTGGGTATGCTTCGGGAAAATGAGGATCTATCATGGGAGAGATTCAAGGAATTAGTGTTAAATGAATTTCTTCCTGAGAGTGTGAAGGAAGCTAAGTCCTTGAAGTTTGAGAGATTGGTTTAGACCCTTGGCATGAGTGTCTCAGAGTACTCTAGGAAGTTCAGTCAACTGAGTAAATTTGCTCATGCATTGGTGGCTATAGAAGCAGCACAGATTCAACAGTTTTGCAGAAGGTTAGTGGCCCCATTGTTTAAACTCTTAGTTGCTCTTAAGTTTGAATCATATTCCAAGCTAGTGGACAAGGCCAGAATAATTGAAAATATGGAAATGGAAGCCAAATGAGAAAGGATTGAAAAGAAGAAGTTCAAGGCTGATAGTTCTTCCAAACCAGACAATGGGATGAAGACTATGGTAGTAGCCCATTAGTCAGCTCCTAGGAGTGGGTATAGAGGACCTTCAGGGAGATTACAGCAAAGTCGGACTACTCCTGGACCTACTTCTCAAATGAGCCATGGATCAGCTAGCTTTACATCACCCAGGGCTCCTAAACCTTTATGTCCTACTTGCAGCAAATTTCATAGTGGCCCTTATCATTATGCATCAGGAGCTTGTTTCAAATGTGGACAACAAGGTCATTTTCTCAAGAATTGTCCACAACTACCCTTTGTAGGTAGACCTCAGGCTTCTCAGGCTACAGTTCAGATGAGTAGAGAGAGGAGCATTAGTCAGCAACCATGAGAAGGTAGAGGTATTTTGGGCACAACTGTTGAGGCTGGCAGAGGATCAGATCAGCATGAGGCTCAGGCTTCTGGATCTACTCCTATGGGTAGAGGCAGAGGGAGAGTTTTTGCTCTAGCATAACATGAAGCCCAAGCATCCAATATAGTAGTTACAGGTATTTTTCCGATTCAAGCTTTGAATGCTAGAGTGTTGTTTGATTCGGGAGCTACACATTCCTTTGTGTCATCGTATTTTGCTAAGAAGTTGCATATGTCTTGTGTATTGCTTGAAAGTGTGTTGGTTGTTTCTACTCCTTTAGAGAAAGAGATTGAAGTCCAGAACTCCTATCCATCCTATGTGGTTAACATAGGTAGCAAGAGCTTGAATGTGGATTTGATTGAATTGCCAGTGTTGGAGTTTGATGTGATTTTGGGCATGGATTGGTTGTCCAAGCACTATGCCATTATAGATTGTAATGGGAAGAAGCTAGTCTTTAAGCCACCTTCGGGTGAGGAATTTGAGTTTTAAGGGGAGCGGAACGAAGTACCATACAATGTGATATCTGCCATTGGGGCAAAAAGGTTGTTAAGGAAGGGTTGCCAAGGGTATTTGGCTTATGTCCGGGATACTTATAAGGAAGTGAGAGGTATGGAGCAGATTCCAATAGTCAATGAGTTTTCGGATGTATTTCCTGAAGAATTACCTGGTTTGCCACTGGATAGAGAGATAGAGTTCGGTATAGAGTTGCTACCTGGCACAAGTCTGATTTCTACTCCTCCCTATCGTATGGCACCAGTTGAGTTGAAAGAATTGAAGACTCAATTGCACGATTTGCTTGACAAGGATTCATTAGACATAGTAGTTCACCGTGGGGAACACTTGTACTCTTTGTAAAGAAGAAGGATGGTTCTATGAGGCTATGCATAGATTACTGACAGCTCAATGAGGTAACTATCAAGAATAAGTATCCTTTGCCAATAATAGATGATTTATTTGATCAATTGCAAGGTGCAAGTCATTTCTCCAAGATAGACTTGAGTTCGGGGGACCACCAGTTGAGAATTCAGAATGAGGATGTATCGAAGACGGCTTTCCAGACTAGATATGGACACTATGAGTTCTTGGTGTTGCCGTTTGGATTGACTAATGTACCAGCTGTATTCATAGACTTGATGAATAGGGTGTTCAGGCCATTCTTGGAAAAGTTTGTCATTGTGTTTATTGATGACATTCTTGTATATTCTAAGAGTAAAGAAGAGCATGAGGAACACCTTAAAATTTTGATGCAGACTTTGAGAGAGCATCAGCTATTTGCCAAATTTTTGAAGTGTGAATTCTGGCTTGAGAGTGTGGGTTTTCTAGGGCATATAGTGAGCAAAGAAGGGATTAAAGTTGATCCTAGAAAGGTTGATGCAATTCTTAGCTAGCCTAGACCCATGAATGTTTTAGAAGTTAGAAGTTTCTTGGGTTTAGCAGGCTACTACAGGAGGTTTGTTTAAGACTTTTCCAAGATTGCAGCTCCTTTGAGAAAGCTTACCCAGAAACAAGTTAAATTTCTATGGTCGGATGCATGTGAAGAGAGCTTCTGGAAGTTGAAGACTTGTCTCACCATGGCACCTGTCTTAGCTTTGCCATCGGGTAAAGGAGGATATGCGGTGTATTGTGATGCATCGAGAATAGGGCTTGGTTGTGTGCTTATGCGGCGTGGAAGGGTGATAGCCTATGCTTCTAAGCAGTTGAGGAAGCATGAGGTAAATTATCCAACTCATGATCTTGAGATGGCTGCAGTAGTATTTGCATTGAAAATCTAGAGACACTACTTGTATGGTGAGAAATATGAAATCTTCACAGATCATAAGAGTTTGAAGTATATATTCCAGCAGAAAGATCTTAACCTTAGGCAGAGAACGTGGGTTGAATTGTTTAAGGATTATGACTGTGAAATATTATATTATCCAGGGAAAGCCAATGTTATGGCTGATGCATTAAGCAGGAAGTCTTTGGGGAGCTTAGCCCATATTCAAGTGAGTATAAGACCTTTAGTGAGGGAAGTACAGAGATTGCATGATATGGGAATCAGTTGGGAATTGTCAGATTCAGGAGTGTTGTTGGCAAATTTTCAAGTCAAGCCGCTTCTCATTAATCAAATTAGAGAAGCTCAAGACAAAGACCCTCAGTTGGTGAAGATAAAGAATGATATAAGGTCAGAAAAAGCTTCAGGATTTAATGTGGCTGATGGCATGTTGAGACATGGTAGCAGGCTAAGTGTTCCAGCAGTTGATAATTTGAGGGATATGATTCTTAAGGAAGCACATCATGCCAAATATAATGTGCATCCAGGTGCAACGAAGATATACCATGACATTAAGAATTCATATTGGTAGAGTGGAATGAAAAGGGATGTCGCGGAATATGTATCCAAATGTCTAACTTGTCAGCAAGTCAAGTTCGAGCATCAGAAACCATTGGGGTTACTCCAAGAGTTTCCATTGCCAGAATGGAAATAGGAGAGAGTAACTATGGATTTTATGGTTGGATTGCCAAGGACTTCAAGGGGCTATGACTCGATATGGATCATTGTGGATAGATTAACCAAGTCGGCTCATTTCTTGCCAGTCAAGATGACTTATAGAGCTTCTCAGTATGCCCAGATTTATGTTGATGAGATTGTCAAACTTTATGGAGTTCCAGTTTCGATTATCTCAGATAGAGTTATTCAGTTCACCTCGAGGTTTTGACAGAAATTGCAAGAATGTCTGGGTACACAGCTTGATTTCAGCACAGCTTTCCATCCGCAAATATATGGGTAATCAGAGAGGACCATCCAAACCCTAGAAGACATGCTAAGGATGTGCATTCTAGACTTTGGAGGGAATTGGGATGCTCACTTTCCATTAATAGAGTTTGCCTACAATAACAGCTATCACTCCACGATTCAGATGTCTCCTTATGAAGCTTTGTATGGAAGGAAATGCATATCTCCATTGTGTTGGGATGAAATTGGAGAAAAGTATATCAAAGGACCGGAATTGATATGATATATGTCATAACAGGTTCCACTGATCCGAGAAAGATTGAAGATAGCTTTTAGTCGTCAAAAGAGCTATGCCGATCCAAAGAGGAAAGATCTTCAGTTTTCTATTGGAGATCTTGTATTCCTAAAGATCTCCCCCATGAAAGGAGTTCTATGATTTGGCAAGAGAGGCAAGCTGTCTCCACGATTTATTAGACCTTTTGAGATTCTGAATAAGGTTGGGGAGGTTTCATATAAGTTGGCTTTTCCTCCTAACATGGAAAAGGTGCATTCGATATTTCATGTATCGATGCTTCGGAAGTATGTTGCCGATCCTTCCCATGTGCTACAAGTGCCGGAAGAGGATCTTCAACTGGATTTGACATATGAAGAGATTCCAATTGCAATTGTAGATCGAATGGTTGAGAAGCTAAGGAATAAGGAGATATTAATGGTTAAGGTTTTATGGAGAAACCAAGCTATGGAAGAGTGTACATGGGAAAGTGAGCGAAGCATGCAAGACAAATATCCCCATCTATTTTAGGCTTAAAGCAGGGTATTATAAATTCAAGGACGAATTTATTTAAGGGGGGAAGATTGTAATATCAGCAATTTTTGTCATTTTAAATTAATTGTATGCTTGATGAATTAAATTAATTAAAGATATGAATGTTTGAGAAATCCACAAATTTCTGGTTATAGGATTTTGTGAGGCTGATTGCATGATCTTAAAGAAATAATGTAGTAAAGTGTAAAACATTCAATTATGTTAAATGGTTTGGTAAAATTCTATGTGTGTGAGGAGTTATGCCTCCTTGAGCAGGACTTGTCTGGTTTAGTGTTTCTACAGGAAATCTGTGTATATTTGAATTTTCTGGGAATGACTGAGATAGTTTGATCCAAAGGTGTAAAAGTGAAAAATGTTCCTTTATGTGTTGTGTTGTTGGCTGTAAAATTTCAGGAAATTTGGATAAGTATAACTCAGTGGAGTGTGGGATTTCTCAGGTCTGTTCCAATAGATTTTGGGGCAGGAAGTCAAGGTGAACTTTAGAGAGTCACCATGGTCTGTGTAGTTTCCTTTGTAATTTAAATTTTGAATATGTTAGATCCC
The DNA here is from genome assembly GCA_948193065.1 of Aleurites moluccanus. Taxonomy (NCBI): domain Eukaryota; kingdom Viridiplantae; phylum Streptophyta; class Magnoliopsida; order Malpighiales; family Euphorbiaceae; genus Aleurites; species Aleurites moluccanus. The sequence goes on along the minus strand of CANXYC010161294.1, from coordinate 2,158 downwards.
TTCATGTCTATTTTAAGTGACAAAAAGAATCAGGAAGTTTGGATATTTATAGCTCATTTGCGAGCTGATTAAGTATAAGTTGTCGAGAAAGGGTTTCAGCTCAGCAGGATCTGGTATTTGCGAGCCGGCAATGCGAGCAAGCGAAGTGACGAAGTGGTGAGGTGAGATTGCCGAGGTGGAATTATGCGAAGAGGCATTATGTGAAGAGAGAAATAGGCCAGCAGAGTTTGGCGAATAGGGAATGTGCTTAATGGCAGTTCGCGAGCAAATTTTGGCGAAGAGGGAATGTGCGAAGTGGCAGTTTGCGAGCAGAGTTGGTGAAGAGGCATTGCCGAGGTGGCATATGCGAGGAGGAGTTCGTGAGGAGAGTTTGGTGAGGTAACATATGCGAGGTAGTATTTGCGAATTGGATATGCGAAGTGGGAATTGCGAGCTGGCATTGCCAAAGCGGGTTGGCGAGCGGGATTTTGGACAGTAGCCTATTTAACCCAGTACCAGTAGTGATTTTTCTCCACGATTTCCTTTCTTCTTTTCTTCGTTCTTCTTCAGTTTTTCTCAAATTAGTTCCATTTATTGTCTAAGGCATTAATACTCAAAATTATGCATTAAATCTCTAGATTATCCTATTTTAAGGCAGTAATCATCAGTTTCAAGTAGAATGTCTTAGGAAATTCAATGTTAGAGAAATAAGATACATTTTCTTCAAATATCATTTTCTTTTATATTAATTAAGTCTGTTGGTTAGAATAATTAATTATACGTGTATAGAATTTATTGCAAACATTTTTGAAGCCATTAATGGTAATTAATGTTGGAGGAATCAGAATTTATGGACTGTCATAAATAGTAACATGAATAGTAAATTCAAATTAAATTCAAATTTTTCTTTAAGATATGAATTAAATTGATGTTGGGAATTAAGAATAGAAACTCTAAGATGGTTAAATATTAAGAAATCATATTGTGTATTATTGATTAAGGAAAACCCCAATTTTGAATATTTGGGGAAATTTCTTAAGAGGAGAAAATCAAACAAATTGAAGAGATTGTTGTGGAGCAAATTGTTAAAGGAAATTCAAGAGTAATTTGTGTAGAGGTGAGTATGAACATTGCATTTGTTTATTGCTTCTTTGAAATAATGTGACCGAGCATTCTTATTGTTCATCCATAAAATCCCCATATACTTGATATTATATTATCAAACTATTAAATGAAAATTTTATGATATCCTAAAATCGAAATTCTCCACTTGTTCATGTGATTACCATATATATGTATATAATGCAAGTGACTTGGTCAACTTTTTTGGATCAAGTTCATATGATTCTTACTTGTTAAACTTGATGAAATTATGATATATGTTGATGGTCTTGTGACCAATATGTTATTGTGAGATTGAAACCATATGACCTTATGGATAGAACGTTCTTCCCAATGAGAGTAAATTCATTGGTCCATCGTACACTTTAGGAACCTAGCTGATAGGGTTTTTATCAGTGTTCCACCTATAGGGGACCATGAGCTCTAGGCGTATGCCTGGCCAAGCATGCGTTTGCAATAAGGTAGCAAGGAATACCAATGCGCTCTGTTGTGATAGGTAACATGGCTACTGATGCACTCTGTAGTTCTACCATGTTATTTGATAGTGTAATTCGATTGTGAGCACTTCTATTCTTGTAAGCCTAACCACATGATGATTCTTACCTATGCTCTTGGAATTGATATTTCCTCTGGATTAATATATATGTATGTATATTTCTTTCATATTGCATGTTCATATCTTACTGATTTGAAGACTCACTCCTTTTCTGTAGATTTTAGGTGATAGTGTAGCTCGTGAGGGAGCTAGTAGAGAAGATCAAGCTTCTTGACTTATTCTTTCAAGAAGCCTCTATTATAATTATTTTTAAAATATATTTATGTATATTCATTATATGGTATTATGGTACAGTTTTTATTAGGAGTATACTCTAGAGTTCTATAGTTGTTTATTGGGGATGATAATATTTTGATGTATAATTTGTTATCTTTTTGGGTTACCCTTATTCCTTAGTGATGTGGGATACATCTTTTGATCAGTAAGGAACAAGAGGAAATTATGAAATGATATAAATAAAGATATGAATTATGCTTATAAGGATCATAGAAATGGTTATTA
>CANXYC010161192.1:0-35971 GCA_948193065.1 Aleurites moluccanus | reverse complement strand
TAGAACTAATTCAAATAACCTGCATAAATACCAATTTCATGCATAAATATATATATAAGCATAACAATATAAAGAAATTAAAAATCTCCCCCCAAAGTTCTCTATATGGATTTGGTTCAGGCTAAGCTGAGGTGTTACAGTTTCATTTCCCATAAAATTATATAATTAGATTTTTTTTTTAATTTTAATTAATTAATTATAAATTTATTATCAAATCGTAAATTTCAATTTATGAAAAAAATTATAAATTTATTAAATCATGATTTTGGGCATATTTTTTAAAGTCAGATTCGACAAATAAATATGTCTAAATTTCTCTTAGACTCGTGAATTTGGACTCGCTGAAAATAATTTTAATATTTAATTTATTTGGTAAATTTTATATTATTTTGTATCGGAGTGATGAGTTCAAACCTATAATTTCACTATTACTTGGATAGATTTTTCTGAACAAGAAAGCCTAAAGCAATATACATAAGTAAAATTTGAAGTCACCATGGCTGATGGGTTTCTGCTTCAATGGCTACAAAAGAAGGGAAAATATCAAAATATGTCTAACAGGAAAATGCCAACTTTTGACTTCATGGAGAAAAGTCTAATGGATAACCGTGTGTTAGGTTAATTAATTTATTATTTTATAAAATAGCAAGGTAGAGAGGATGATGATTGTGTCACAGAATTTGACCCTGTGGATTGTTCTTATTGAATAGCGAATTGAGTTGGTGATGATACTTATTCATATACTATAATCTATTCTTAACTTTATTTGTTTTTGGTGACTTATGATTTATAAATAAGAGTGTTTGTATTTATTTAAAATAAATATATAATAGTGTTTTAAAATTTAAAAAATATAAAATAATTTTTTTAGTGTTTAAATATAAAAATAAAATATTATTTTGATACTATTAAAAAAAGATGGGATGACAATTTTAATTCGATCCGTGAATATTTAACCAATTCAACCCAAATAAAGAGGATAATACTCAATCCATTTAATGAATAGGAAAAAAATAAATTTTTTATTTAATATTTATAACAAGTTTGAATCGAATTCGAGTAATGATAATACTCGTGTCGAATTCAATTCAATTATATATATTTTTATTTTTAATATTTTATTTATAATTTATATATTTTTTTAATTTATAGTTATTTTTTATATGAAATATAAATTTAATTATATGAATATTTAGAAAAAAATTATATATATATATATATCTAATTAGTTTCGTTATCCGCATCGCTTCAATTGAAATGGAATAAATATTTTTATTATTAAATAAAAATAGGATAAATACTTTTATTATTAAACAAATCGAATTTAAATTTTACGAAAATAACTACAAACTTGATTTGTTACCGCTCCTAAATTGTTATCTACTGGTTGAAAATCCATTTATTGTTAAAGAGTTGGGTACATCTACTCCGACCAATTAATAAAAATAAATAAAATAATAGTTTAATTGTTACCAAGCAAATTCAAAATATCATATTGGTAATCACGAATTTTAACACGAACGCACATAAATTATTTACAGAATTATTACATTTTGTCAATTATTTAATCTTTTTATTAAATTTATTATTTGAATATAAGTAAATTATTATTTAATTAATGAGACTTGAGATAAAATAAGTATATATTAATAACACTAAGAGATTAAATAATATTAAATACTAAATTACCATTTAATTTAAACCGTCTTATACATTATAACAGAACTCATGGTATGTTGATGAAAATGAACCAGGCAGAGAACATTAAGGGCATGTTTAGTTGCAGAAAACATTTTCCATTTTCAGTTTTCAATTTTCTTCTATATTTCCAAATTTTTCCATTTCTTTTTTTAAATGATTTATTGAAATACGAAACCAATATTGACTGGGATTCTAATCCCCGAAAAAAAAAAAAAGCCCCAAAACAAGATGCAGTTTTGAAATTCGATACATTAAAGCATTGATAGTAAATTAGCGAAAAAAAAAGTGTTTTCTAATTGAAAATCAAGATAATCCAATTAAAAAGACAGTAAAAAACATCTTAGATTAATTCTCCAAATGATAAAGTAAATTTGAAAAAAAAAAATAAATTCCAATTTCCCATCTGAAATATTTATACAACCAAATAACAACCTCCAATTTTTCATTTCGTTGAATATTATTTTCTATAACAAAACAGGCCCAAAAAGTTTCTCCCATACATAAAGCAAAAGAAATAGAAATAATCATGTGCAAAATAAACATAAGAGTTCATATTATCCAGGGAAGAAAACAAAATACAGACGAGAAACTTTCAATTCCCCACAAACTTTATAAATTAGTGTAAAAAAATTTATACTGATTGTTCACAAATTGATACATAATATTACTCTGGTCTCAATCATATTTAGCTCTATTAATCCAAACAAAAGAATTTATAGTAAACACCCTAGCCTGTGTCCGTTCTTGTATTGTTTGTATGTTTCTTTCATATGAGCCTGAACTGCATTATCATTGTCCAATATGTCGAGAACCGACACAATGCTAGTGCTTCCGCATATAATAAACATATACATTTTACATATCCAAACCATGTCTAACATATATAAACGTCAAGTCTATGGATGTAGAATTCAAAAGAAAGGAATCAAGGCAAAACATAAAGTTCAAGACCAGTTCTGCTCCAAGTTTCATTAGAAATTCTGATGTGTTATGCATCACCATCGATTTATGCACACGTCCTTCCTGAAATATCTCGGTCCAACATCAAATAATAGTAGTAATTTATCCAAACTGATGCTATTTTGATCATGTTCAAAATAACAAAAAAAAACCTGCCCAGAAAAGTCAAATCATGTATTAAGCAAGGAAACAAAGTCAGAGAAAAGGAATGATCCAACTCGCTACATAGCAGTGCATGATGAAATTAAAGTAGATAACCAAATAATAGAATGAAAATTATTGATTTGAAAAAGGTCAAAAAAAAAAAAGCACTCACATTCTGATTGTGCATCCATAGCCCTTCATGTATTATGCAGCCTCAAGGTTAAATCCAGTGCATAATGCATGAGATTGCACTCTGAAAAGAACAATCCCATTTCATAGCAACACTAACAGCTTCATAGAAGACGAATCAAAGGCATAATAGTACTATTAGCCTGAAAAAGCTTCAAAACCAGTAGACATTAAACTGAGAAATCTTGCTTTTCTCTTTATTTTTTATTTTTTATTTTTTAACCTTTTTCTGTCAATAAGACAGTCAAAGTGAAACAACTGTTCCAGGAATGGAATTATTTCACATTAATTGCAGCAGCCATGCTCCTCAGTTTTCGAGAAATTTCTGAAAACGAGGGCCTTTCTGCTGGATCAGAGGTCCAACAACTTTCCATCAATGACTTCCATTCTGGATCACACCATGTTGGGATTTCTGGCCGTAACGAGTTGTTCACAATCCCTCCTGCAAATGAGAAAGCAGCAGCACATGAAAAATTACCGATGAATCAATAATGTGGATCATTGGCAAGATTCACCATAGCATAATAGGCCAATAAGCACACACGCACACATGCAAATGAACGTATCTACATAACTCGCTTGAGAATAATTTCCAAAATTTATGAGCTATAAAATAGTCATGCCCTTCAAACATCAGCTCCCAACTGAAAACTGAATCACCATGCAGGTTCACACATGCACATCAACAAACAGGGACCAAATAGGCTTCAAAAACTATGCTGTAAAAAATGCACATATCAAAAGATAGGAAAATAATAATAATACTACTAGCACTACTAGTAGTAGTAGTAGTAGCACGACAACACAAAAACTTTACAAAGGATAATAGAGAAGCATTAAAATTTCTTGGAAAGACATTAATTTTCAGTTCACGTAACATGTATTTGACTATTGATGTACTTCCGAGACAAAAAGCTAGGGTACTTCATCAAGGAGGTAAGCAAGGCCTCAGGATGCTATTAAAGACCAGCTAGACACTCTACAGTACGACTTGAAAATCATACCATTTCAGCTAGGCTAGGTACAGCATTTTCAAGCCATGATGTAAGCCCCAGAAATAGGATATAATCAAATTCCAATGGTTTTCCTTTGCGAATTGTGACGTAGGACAGCTAGCAGAGGTTGGATAAATGTATATATGTGAAGAAAGAAATTCTTTATTACATTTACTAAAGATGCATTATTGATGATCAACGGGGTTTAAAATACATGCAAGAGTTTATGGTTCAAAAGCATTAGATTTGGGATCAAAATATCAGAAAATCAATAAAGTTTTCAGGTCTGTTCGCATTGCAGGTTTTGACACTGCAAACAACACTTCCAAACAATTAAGGACTCTTCGATGCTAATAAATAGTGCTAGCAAGTAAAAAATTTTAATGTTAGAAATGGAATGAATATTTGTAGGCAGGTTTATAGAAAGAAAAGACAGGTTGTAGACTTGACACCAAAATTTTGCATCCCACCAAAAAGACCTAGATTTCTGTAGAACTGTTCTGTGCCCCTTCTTCATACGAAATTGATACGTTACATACAGATACCTTAGTACTCCTCACACTCGTAAGACATACTCCAAATACAATGATTTCTAACAATAACAATAAATTCAACAAGTAAACTCAGTTTTTTCCCAAAAGAGCATATTACATGTACTCCTGAATACAATAATAAGCCATAAAGAAAAATCTTATAGTATCAGAATCAAGCATTACACGAAAACAATTCTCAATTTCTTCTACTTGCGCACATCATTCTCTGCCATTTGAAGAAAATTTGACATCCAAGTTTTGAAATATTGAAGCAACAAAAAGCATTGATTCCATCCATGCTTTGCATGGAACTAAAAAGGTAATACCCTTTTTCTTCTTTCTTAATGGTAATAAAATGATACTAGAATATTCTTCATCTCAATTTTGATATTGACTTATATGGAAATACAAAGTCAACTGAGCCTAATTCATCAAGAATAGTGAACTTTGCCACAAATTTCATACTCTCAACTCCCATTGGTACTGATTCTTTGACTTCTCATCACACAAACTTTTTTTTCTCCTTACCTGCTGAGAGGCCCATTTGGTCTCTTAATGAACACCTAAATTGGAAACTATTTTATATCAAAAAGGAAAAAAACCTAAATAGGAATCATACATAACTACAATGTTTTCATATACAGCATCTGTTGATTAAAAAAAAAACATTTAGGAGGGGCGGTTACGCATTGTATTAGCAATAATATATTAATTGCAGTCTAGAAATGTAATGGTGCTTACCAATTATCGAAGCACAATGCATACCAGCATAAGGTTCTTCCCCCGTGAGTAATTCCCACATAACAATCCCAAAGGAGTATACATCAATCTACAGCACAATACATAACATGGTATAAAATCACATGGTAGATTATAGTGTAGCAAATTTAATATTCTGCTTAGAAATTTTACCTTCTCTGTCACCATGTGGCTTTTTCCACTCAGAAGCTCAGGCGCCATCCAGGGTAAAGTTCCACGGACACCGCCTGACACCAAAGTGTGTTGTTTCACCTTTGATAAACCCAAATCACCAATCTGTGAGAAAGTGTAAATTAGGTTAGTTGACAAACATGTGCATTGTGCCATTTCGACCTGATTGCCATAATTGGTGTGTAATGAAATTTCAAACCAAGTCATCTCCTACAAAACTAACAAGCAACAAAAGCCTCAAGTACAATCTACTTGACTAAACAGCCAGCCATAAAATTCAGAACTTTCAAAGATCTTCAAAACATTTAAGGCAAAACAAGATTTTGGCTAACAAAAGAAAAGCTCAACCCAGGTTTCGGTGGGAATTCCATTTTTTTTTATGTCAGCTTCATACCTTGCAAACTGGTCGTTGTGGATCTCTCATATTCACTAACAGATTTTCACACTTCAAATCAAAATGAACAATGTTCTTCCCATGCAAATACTCCATCCCAAATGCAGCATCCATAGCTATGATGAGTCTCTTGCGACGATCAATGGTTCTGTCAAATGACATTAAAGTATCATAGATCTTTCCAAGAATGCTTTGCTTTCTACCTTTTTCTCTTTGTCAGCAAGTGTTACATTTGAGGAATACTTAATTTATACTTCATAAACAACAAGAATTAATAAGAGCCAAAATATTCAAAGAATGGAAAACCATAACTTGTTTACCTGTCTTTCTTCTGCAAAAACTGTTTCAGAGATCCGTTAATCATAAACTCTGTCACAGTTGCTAATGATCCATCAGGGCCATCGCGTACTATGCCATAGAAAGAAACAACATTTGGATGGTGTAATGAACTTAAGATCAAAGCTTCCTTCCAGAAATCTGCAATCTACAAAGATAACATGAATGCAACAATAATTATTACATAATCAACTCTATCACCAGCCAGATGGTTTATAATAATAACAACAATTTAATATCAAATGAACAGATAATTCTATAGTGCTACCAATAGACTTCTAACAGCAAACACTAGTTGAAGTATAGTCATTTGGATAATGTATATGCTCAGAAACATCATCCTCTAACTGTTGCCAATGTGCAAAATAACAAAAAGCAAAGATAGAAGTCCTAGAGAATCAAGGTTGCAATTCAAATTTTTTAGTCTCTTTTTTTTCCCTCCTTTAAACACAATTAACTTGCACATGAGATTTTCTCATCTAGCATCTGGAAGGCCTAAAAAATTTTATGACCTGAGATACCAAGTAAGAGAATAAAAGTTGATAAATGGAAGAATTATCAGAAGACTAAAAACACTACCAAACGCTCTCTTTCAGAAGGCCTCCCAGCAAAGCAGCTGGCTTTTATTCTCTTAATAGCTACATCAGAACCCTTCCATTTCCCATGATAAACAGCTCCATATGTCCCAGAACCTAATTCGCGGATCTCCTCCAGATCATCATTTTTTATTGTCTGAATACAAAACAAAAGTGTTGTTAAAGTCCAAGTGCAGAATGATAGGACTGAGAACAATAAACAAGAAACAGTAGATGAAAGTAACCACTAGGATACCAAACAAAAACATCAATCATGCAGAAAAGATTGCAAACACATACCTGTAATCCCCTTTCGATTGCTTCTGCCTCAGCCTTTGTTGGTTCTATTTTGTTAACATCTATATTGTCATTATCAGAATCCAATTCTGATTCTTCATGAGCATTCTGCAATAATAACAAGGCATTAGAACAAGAACATGAAGTACGTCAAAATAAAATGCTTACTTAGTAAAAGAAAATCCAGTTTCTTCTCACCGCTGCTTCAACTTCATTTAGAGTTCCTTCTTTTGATACTGAAGAATGCTTTATAGAATCAGCATCTTCTTTTGCTTTAGCTTTAACCTCCTCAGCCTCTTCCAATGCGGCTTTTTTTACAGAAGCCATAAGCTCCGGTAAGAAACTTAACCGGTCAATTGATAGCTTTGTATCTTCCATTGCAGCAAAAGGATCATTTTCACCAACTTCCACATCTGCACCACTTCCTTCAATGTTCCTAGAGCAATTTGAATGAACAGACTCCACAAACGTAGTCTCATTATTAGTATGAGCAGCCATGTTTTGCTCCTGGCAAGGCACGTTCGGTAAATCTAAGTTCTCAACCTTTTCTAGATAATTTTCTTCTTTTTCCATTCCAAGGACAGTTTTCTCCTCCATTTTTTCCGTTTCAGTAATATTGCTACTTAACTCTGGATTGTAACCAGAAGTACCTGACATTGCAGAAGAGTTTCGCATTTCACGTGGCAATGGTGGTCGGAAAGTTTCTGCAGTAAACAACTGCTTATTATCTGGACCATAATGATTTGGATTAGATTTCGAAGGATGACCATAAGAGTATTCCGCAGCAATTGCTCCATCAAAACCAAAAGTTTTCTGCGAGGACTCTAACCTAGAGTGCTGATTATCCATACCAGCACCAATCCTTTGATTACCCTCAATTGTGCCCCTAAGAAGTGCTGGATTAACTGTACCATTCACCTGTGAGGTTGCACTGGATGGTTCATACGGAGGACCATGCACTGGGTTTTGAACATTTCGCCATAACGTCTGAGGAGGTAAATGTCCATGTGAAATCGGGTAAACATTCTCTGTTCCATATGCATAAGGAAAATTCCCATACCGTACCGCACGTTCTTCAGGAGGTGTAACATGTAGGTGGTGTGAAGCAGCCATTCCTTGGTCATGAAACACTTCATTACCCATTTCATGTCCAGCTCGGTGATGAATATAAGTAGAGGACGTATGATGGCTATCCACCAAATTGGCATGCCCAAGAGGATAATTCATGCCAGGACCATCTACGATGTAGTGCTCATTTACTCTTCCAGCTCCAGAGATATGTGTTCTTGCTTCATCAGCACAAGTATTCAACTGATGCTGCAGATTCCATCCCCTTTCATGGCTGTGAGCTTCATTGTAGATAGTTCGAGGATCATTCTGATCTTTGGGATACATCGCATGGTGGACTTTTGTATCTGCATTCAACATAAAATGTTCCCTGTTGGTATGGCACTCAGCACACTGATTAGCAACCTGGTGAAGTGCATTTCCAATATTGGGTTGCTCCAAATGCAGTTGATTTCTTTGGAAAGGTACCCGGCAGTGATCACAAGCACTGTTCCCATCAATAGCACTGGGACCATGAAGCAAGTTACCAGGAAAACCAGCCTTCTCACCAGGTATAGCCCCAGAAGGCATCCATACTACATTCTCAGAATATGGTGGCTGGTGGTCATAAGCAGAATGATGACTTAGTGGTTGCCGGGCATATTCTTCAGACACTCTATCAGGCAATTCCCCAAACTGCATACGGTACCGAGAAGAAGGGGGTGAATTTGGAAACTCCGGTACTGGTCTTGGATCGAGGTGCCCGTGATGCCTAGGAGAATAAATTGCAGGACTCCATGTACCATCCATTTCATTGTACCGCTGAGGAGCTGCAATGTGATGCAGGTTATACTGTAGCATAGGTATCTCACCACTCCTCTGCTGAAGACCACAATCAAGATTCATTTGACTAAAAAGTTGTTCCTGTACATGGATATCTTCAACTGTACCAATCACAGGAAAATCCCCTTGCTGCCTTCTAAAATCAGCTCCATCATTCAAATTATTCAGTGCATCAACATACCTCCTCTCAGACTCCCTGTCATCCCCATCAACAAAATGGGATGAACCATCCTGGTCTAGGTGTGCAAACAGAAAAATCCTAAGCCTAGTGATCCCATCCCCAGAATCCAACTTTTCATACTCTTCCATCATGTTAGTTACATCATCATCATTCACTACAGAAACAAGGGCATCAAGATCCTCATCAGGTTGTTGGTACTTCAAAACTGCAGCTCCTTCATAAAGCTCCCTCATTTTATTCATCAATTCCTCATAACTAATATCCCTTGGCAAACTCACAATTCGAGTCTCTCCACCCACATAACGCAACTTCCCATCCTGAGGTCTAGGCATAATGCTACCTAAGAAGCTACACAACAATTTAACACGAGGGATGGTAGTTTCATCATGTGAACCAAGGTTAGAGCTAGAGGTGGAATATGTTATCGATGCTGAGGTATCCATCAAGTGAAGAGGAGCTAGTTGAGGGTTTTGCTGGCTATCAACAACAAGATTATGATTCTTGTCCAAGCCCTCAATTCCTTTATTGCACATCGAGTATATCACTCCATAACATACAACAATTAAACAAATAATTTATTAAATTGCATGGCAGCAATCAGTTGCGACATCATCACCCAAAAAAAAAACCTAAATTTAAAAATAAAAAACTATTAAATCAATTGAAATTACAAAACAACTATTGAATTACAGAATCCAGGTTTATCGATACAACCGTTAAAATTAAACTAAACCATATAAAAATTCCGGGAAAAAATTAAATCTAAATTGTTCTGATAACCATAAATTAAAAACCAAAATTTGAAAAAAAAAAGGTACCTGATAAATCTAATTTTCTCTCTTTATAATTGAGAAATGGCTTTTAAGGTGATGACTGATGAGAAATAAAAACGTGTAAGAATAGAAGAAAAAGGAAAGACAACGATGACCGCCATAGCCATAGGCAAAGGCTTAAGACTGTTTTTATTTGGAGGCCGTATTGTATATGTAAAGAAGGAAGGAGAAGAAGAGACGAGGCGAGATAGATTTGATGGGTGTTCGCCAGGTAGTGTCACACGTGGCACTACCTGCTTTCATCATTCTTTCACCCTCTCTCGGCATCTTATATTGATTATCTCTCCCTCTTTCTGTTTCTCTACCAAGTAATTTGCCTTCGCTCTGCATCTCCACGCGCTGCTTTTTATCGCGTGTTTTTAGTGTAATTTTACGCATAGAATTTGTTTTTCGCCCTCTTATTTGTAATATACTAATAATATTCTGATTCCCAATTTTATGCACAAGTTCCTCCCAGAGTCAAAAATGTTTTTTTTAATTATAATTTTAATCCTTTTTTATTTTAATTATACTTTTTAAAAATATTTTAATATTTATAAATTATTATTATTATTTTAGTAAATTATAAAAATTATTAATAAATAAATATATATAAATAAATATTTGGACGGGCGATTGATAATTAATTTAGAATAAAAATATTTTTGTCCGTTGATAAAAATTTTAATTAACTGTTAATAGATTTTGTCAATTTGAAAAAGACGAACCAATAATTAGTATTTATTTAAATACTTAATAATTTTTCAATTGTTGATATATATATTTTTAAACGGTAATTGAATTTTGAAATTAGATATCCAAACATACCTAAGCAAATTTATTATATATGATTCAATTGAAAAAAAGATAAAAAAAATATTTTATATATTAATCTGTAATAATTTTAATTGAAATTTACAAAAATATAAAGATGTAAAAAATTAATAAGAACGGCTTCATATATATATATATATATATATATATATATTCTTTTTCTAATACAAGGGAAAGTAAAATTTAAATTTTTTTTTAATAAAGTTTATTATGATATCAACAGAAATCATAATAATTGTACGATGTTATGTTATACTGTGTGGGGATGTCAACATTTTTATGTTATTCTAATTTATACCAATTTGCATTAAAACTCAAATTTTGGCCTGATATTTTGAAGGTTGAATTGACCTAAGCTCAATTGGTTCTAATATTGAATTGACCTATCTCAACAGTGATGTCTTAGTCGATTTGGTTAAGCTCACGTCTTAAAATCTAGAAGTTTCATAATTGATTTTCACTGTGTTGTGAATTTGTAATATTTGATATAATTGTAAATTGATATTTATATTTAAAATTTATAATGTATATAATATTTTAAAAAATAATTCTAAAATTATAAATAAAAATTGCAAAAAATAACAAGTGGAAAAGTAAAAAATAAATCCCAAAAATTAATAAGAAATTTACAATAAATCTCCAATATAATACAAATGATTATGTCACTACATAATTTTGAAATAAATTCTCAAAATTCAACCTTTGTAGGTAATATTTGTCACGCCTCGACTCTGTTGGACACGTGATCGACACTAAGAAATGAAAACGCATAAAATTCTGAAAATTTATAATTAATCTGATATATTACTGAATGATAAAACTGTAATATGATAACTGTAATTATTATAAAATAAGGATTATCAGCTCATATATAAAGCAAAACATAAATAATATATTATCTTTCTATCGCTTAGAACTATAATCATACATATAACATCATCATTATTAGATTTCTACTTAAACAACAACCATAATTATAACAATAAATCTAATACTGAAAGTAATAAGGCGAAATTCTAAAGGTTTTAATATAATGAATATGAAATAATTACATAATGAAATAAAATGATTTCACTGTTTGAGAAAAGAAGGTAGGAATACTCAATTTAAAAACTTAATTTCTTTAAATTTGATCCAAAACTTAGAAAAAAAAATTGAATAGGAAAAAGCATTCAACTTAATGAGTTGATATAAATTTATAACATGTAAGTTATTTATTCATTACATGAAGTATTATATTATATGTAAATATCCATAAACATATATAACATCTATGATAAAAGTGTTTGTAGAATTCATTTTCATTTATGTTTTCGTTTATTGTAAATAGAGATGTCACAGCCTAACTTTAGACTATGACGGTTCTAGGGTACGGAAAATGTCAAAGCAACTAGTATTTCGAAGAACCCATACTATTACTTTAACTTTACTTTTACAAACTAATCATGTCATTAACAATCATTTCTTAAACATATGATACATTTTAAATAGTAAATTTTTTTTCTAAAACATCATAAGATCTCTTACTGGAAAATTGATAGAGTTTCCTCTATAACTCTGACTTAATCTTTTTGCAAGAAATAAAGATTTACACTTTCAAATAAACATACATACCCTTATAGCCTCCATTAATCAATACAATTCAATAAACACTTCATAATTATATTCACATCTCATATCATATATATACATCATTTATATTCTCATATCAGATTTAACAGACACTTTGATTATATTAACAACATCTTTAAACTTCTAAACAAACTACGTCCTATATATATTATACTAAGGAACTTCTATACACTGGAGTAACCTCAATACATACATTTGAAATCCAAGGCTGAAGATAATGTAGCCAATGGATATCTGCCTCACCGAGGTCCTAAAAACATTTAATAACTTTGGGACGAGTATAAGATTATACTCAGTGAATCTAAATATATGAATATGCAATATTATTTATGAAAAGTCACATATATCCATTAATGATCTGTAAACAATAGATAACTGATAATAGAATAGTGAAATATATATAATGAACCATAATGCATATAATATAACAGGTATGAGTTATCTGTAACATATCATAATATAATATTGTAATTTTACTTCACTTCTCTTCTTTCACATTTCCATCCAACACACCATTTTCATCCAATCACATCATATGGCATAGAGAATTTTACCCTCTCTAGCAAAGGTCAGAGAATATATATATATATATATATACAACAGTCGATAGATTTATTCACTACACCATCGAAGTAGTCAGATTATAATATCATATGCAAATGTCTCATTTAGTATGAATGTATCAATATTAAGTCTCAAATAGGACTATAATTGTCACGATCCGGTTTCTCAAGCCGCGACGGTCGTAGGGCACTAGAGATGCCAATGACGACCTGCACCCGTAAAACCCATATCAGTCATATCAATCTATCCACTCAATATATTATGCAAACCATAACCATAATTATCAATCAAACTGTTATCCTATCATACATTCTGGTAACAACATAAATATCAATCCTTATAATATCACATTAGATATATTATCATCCATTTAACAAACCATCATTGGTTACATGTTCATTTCCTAGCTAACCAGTACATACCCATGGAGCAGCTAGATTATGAACACCAAAATACATATTGTTCAAAATAAAGGAACTGTTAATACATCTGAATCAGTGGCAGAATTTCCAGAGAAGTAGAAGTCTGGATTCTACAACTCTAATCCTCTCCTGAAAGGGGAAACAATGAAAATGGGTGAGTATAGATGATACTCAGTGAATTCACATGCATCGCAATAAATAATAGGCATTATATATCAAAGGTATCAATCAATTAATTTATAGGGTACCGAATAATTATTAAGGTACAATAAGGTGAATAATCAACATATAAATATGGTATCATATATGGGATGACAGATACAGGGATGGACTGCATGAAAAGAAATCATACAATCTTTAAACAATCAAATGCGTTGGACCATGAAGGTCCTAGATCATCCATAATAGGGCAAATAAGCATAAGGCTTATCAGGCCCTATGACCGGGACCATAACCCTTCCCAGCTAGGGTATAAATATACAATGTGCACAAGGTCGACAGTATTTTCGCACTCCCCTATCGAATCGGAAGTTCTGTCACAACCATACCAAGGTCAATAACAAGGGATACCATTAACAACAATGGCATCCGGATTCAATCAATCAATCAGTTCAGTATCAATCATATCAATATCCAATATTAATCAATAATGACCATGCCATATTCAATATCCAATATCAATCAATAATAGGTTTGATAATAAGGTAATTCATATGACAAAAGAAATAAGGTTCTGAAATCAAATAAAAATTTTCAATGAAACAAGGTTATATAACAATGAATGGTTTATTTAACAAAGAAGTATGGATATAAATTGAAAGGAAATCCAAGGGTACCATAATTCATGGTTCGGCCATTTGAGAGTATTTTCCAAATGGTATCCAACAATCAATTAGGCAAATTCAATAGGATAAATGATGCATGTAGAACTCACCTCAATTTTTCCAATAGTCAATATATTAACCAAATTTACCAATTTCCTTTAAAATCCCTAATTTGACTACTTTGGGAATTCAGTTTTCCAAATCTACAAATTTACATCAAATTGGTCATCAATTACTTGTTCTCTTATACTCAATTAACTATTTCTATCATCAATTTGTAAATCCCATCACTAATTCACCATATCATATTTCAAAGTTTCAATAAAACCCTAAAGTTTAGGGATTTCAATTATTTAGTGTTAATCATGTAAAATAACACTAAACCCATTCATTCTAACCTCAACAATATCTATTAAATCAATAAAATCTAACAAATCGTCACCTACCTCAAATGAGTGTCAATGGCAGAATTTGTCCTTTACTGCCTCAAGAATATTTTCCAGCTCTTTCCTCAAGCTAAAAACGGAATGTGATAGTCACAGAATATCCTTATAGATTTTCACGAATTTTTCTAGAAATTTGATGGAGAAAATCGTGAAATCTGATGAAGAAGATGAAGAAACAGTGTTCGGCTCTTTTGGGAGAAAGACGAACACAGGACAAGGAAGCAGAAAAAGAATAAAAGGTTTAAGTGTTTAAGTGTTTTTAATTTCATCACTTACTGCCCCTTTATAATAAGTTACTGCCTCTTTAATATAGGCTACTGCCTCAGTAGCGGAATTAATTGAATCCCGCTCCGCTATTTCAAATCCGTTGTTCCAGCTCTCGAGTTCGCCAGCTCGCCAATGCTTCCTCGCATTGTCGGCTCACCATACCACTTCGCATATGCCTCTTCGCACTTCCCTCTAGGCGTTTCCTCTTCGCACTTTGCTCTTCGCATCTCCTCTTCGCATTTCCTCTTTGCTATTTCCTCTTCGCCTTTCCTCTTCGCCATTTCCTCTTCGCCTATCCTCTTCGCCATTCCCTCTTCGCATTTCATCTTCGCATGGCCTCTTCGCCATTCCCTCTTCATATTTCCCTCTTTGCATTTCCTCTTCGCATGGCCTCTTCGCCATTCCCTCTTCTCATTTCCCTCTTCGCATTTCCTCTTTGCATGACCTCTTTGCCATTTCCTTTTCGCCTATCCTCTTCGCCACTCCCTCTTCGCATGGCCAGCTCGGCAAGGCCTCCTCTCAGGATCAGCCCAGCTCGCCTGGCCAGCTCGCCAATGATGGCTGAAAACACTTAACCAAAATCACAGAAATTCACTACAGACATGCAAATTCCTAACTTCCAGTACTTAGAATATTTTTACAACTTTAGAAACCCAATCCTATCTATTAGTATTATACACTAATATTCCCCATTCTCATTTATTGTCATTATCATTATTCCACAATAAGTAAAATAAGTAAAAATTATACTTATTGCCGAATAAATTAATTTAGCCAAATAAAAATTTAAAATTTCTACACATATATATATTCGAAAATGACATCTGAAAATGGTAGGTGTTACATTCTTCCCCCCTTCGATTAAATTCGTCCTCGAATTTAAATAACACCTGACTCAAAACTGAAAAAGAGATGGGTATCTATTCCTCATCTCCCGCTCACTCTCCCATGTACACTTCTCAATTGATTGATTCTTCCATAGCACTTTAACCATCGGAATCTCTTTGTTTCGAAGCTTTATAACCTGTTGAACTAAAATTTCCACAGGTATCTTCTCATACGATAAATCTCCACTAAGATACACATCTTGCATCTCCAAAATGTGTGATGGACCCGATACATATTTTCGCAGCATCGATATATGAAAGACTGGATGTACATAGCTCATACTAGGCGGAAGAGCCAATCTATAAGTCACATTGCCAATCCGCTCAAGTATTTCAAACGGGTCTATAAATCTCGGTGACAATTTGCCTTTCTTCCAAAATCTCATAACTCCCCTCATCGGTGAGATCTTTAGGAAGACATGATCACCAATAGAAAACTGTACATCTTTTCTTTTCGGATCTGCATAACTCTTCTGCCTACTGAAGGCAGTCTTCATCCCTTCTCGGATTATAGGAATCTTCTCCATAGTCTCTCTAATCAGTTGGAGTCCTTCTAGTTGCTTCTCTCCCGACTCCACCCAACATACTGGTGATCTGCACTTTCTACCATATAGTGCTTCAAATGGAGTCATACCAATCGAAGAGTGATAATTGTTATTGTAAGAGAATTCAATCAATGGCAGATAATAGTCCCAACTACCTTTGAAATCCAACACACATAACCTGAGCATATCCTCTAAGGTTTGAATCATCCTCTCGGATTGTCTATCAGTCCGTAGATGGAAAGCAGTACTGAACCGCAGTTGGGTACCCAAAGCTTGTTGAAACTTTTTCCAAAACTGTGCTGTGAACTGTGCACCCTAATCAGATATGATCATTAATGGGATTCCATGAAGACGCACAATCTCATCCACATACACTTTTGCATACTGAGCTGCTGAATAGTTAGTCTTAACCCCCAAAAAGTGTGCAGACTTCGTCAATCTATCCACAATAACCCATATAGAGTCATACTCCTTCGAAGTCCGAGGTAGACCAACTATGAAGTCCATGGTAACCTGTTCCCATTTCCATTCCGGTAGCTCTATCTCCTAAAGTAGCCCTGATGGCTTCTGATGCTCAAACTTAACTTGCTGACAGGCTAAGTATTTCGATACAAAACGAGCTACATCTTTCTTCATCCTGGGCCACCAATAAACATCTCTAAGATCACGGTACATCTTGGTAATATCCGGATGTACACTATAAGCAGAATTATGCGCCTCTCGCATAATCCTATCCCGTAGCTCATCATAATCCGGTACACAGATTCGCTTCCCACACCTCAAAATCTCATCATCACTAGTGAACTCGGTCATTCGTCCACTCAGAACCTCTCCTTTCAACTTCAGAAGATAAGGATCTCTATCATGGGCCACCTTTATGTCATCAATCAACAGTGACCTTGCCCGAGACTAGGCTATCAGAGCCTGGTTTCGATCCAGGGAATCCAAATCTAACTCCATTCCACAATCGGCTAACTGCCTCAAATCTCGGATCAATGGCCTCCGGCCAACTACAATATGAGCAAGACTCCCCATCGATTTCCTGCTCAAGGTATCTGCCACTACATTGGCCTTCCCTAGGTGATATAGAATCTCACAGTCATAATCTTTCAGAAGCTCCATCCATCTTCGCTATCTTAAATTCAGATCCTTCTGTTGGAAGATATACTGTAGACTTTTATGGTCCGTATATATCTCACATTTAACCCCATATAGATAGTGCCTCCAAATCTTCAAGGCAAAGACAACTGTTGCCATCTCAAGATCATGAGGAGGATAATTAGCTTCATGCTTCTTTAACTGACGAGAAGCATAAGCAATCACCCTTCCTATCTGCATCAGAACACACCCTAGGCCAATCCTTGAAGCATCACAATACACAGTATACTTTTTCTCTTCCACTGGCAACGCCAAAACCGGAGCACTAGTAAGGCAATACTTCAAAGTCTGAAAACTCCAATCACACTCATCTGTCCAAACATATCGCTCCTGCTTCCTCATCAATCTCGTCAGAGGAGCAGCAATACGAGAGAAGTCTTTCACAAACCTCCGATAATATCCAGCCATACCGAGAAAGCTACGTACTTCTGAAACATTGGTAGGCTGGGGCCAATTGGCAACCGCTTCAATCTTCTGAGGGTCTACCATAATACCTTTCTTACAAATGACATGCCCCAAAAAGCATACTTCCAATAACCATAATTGACACTTTGATAATTTAGCATACAACTGATGCTCTCGAAGTGTCTATAATATAATCCTCAAATGTTTTCTGTGTTCCTCCTCACTCCTGGAATAAATAAGAATGTAATCAATGAAGATGATCATAAACCTATCCAAATGAGAACTGAACACTCTATTCATCAAATCTATGAAAGCCGTTGGAGCATTTGTCAACCCGAATGGCAATACTAGAAACTCATAATGGCCATAACGAGTTCTAAAAGCAGTCTTGGGTATATCTCCACTCCGAATCTTCAGTTGATGATACCCAGACCTCAAATCAATTTTAGAAAAATGGTTGGCGCCCTGCAACTGATTAAACAAGTCATCAATCCGTGGCAACGGATACTTGTTCTTTATTGTGACTTTATTCAGCTGCCTATAATCGATACACATCCGCAAGGAGCTAGCTTTCTTTCTCACAAACAAAACCGGTGCACCCCACGGAGAACTGCTAGGTCGGATGAATCCTTTATCCAATAGCTCCTGTAACTGAACCTTCAACTCCTTCAGTTCTGCTAAAGCCATCCTGTAAGGTGGAATGGATATCGGATTTATGCCTGCATGCACCTCAATCTCAAACTCAGTCTCCCTATCAGGAGGCAATCCTAGCAACTCCTCAGGAAAAACGTCAGGAAACTCCTGAACTACCGGTATCTAATCCAAAAGTACAGAAGATTTCTGCACATCTATCACATGGGCCAAGTAGGCTGAACAACCTTTCCCTATCAATCTCCGAGCCTGAATAGAAGATATAAGGTTAACCTGAAATTCCCGAATGTCACCCTGAAACTCAAACTCCTGTTGCCCCTCAGGCTGGAATTTAATCCTCTTCCTATAACAATCTATCACTGTCCGATGCCTAGTCAACCAATCCATCCCCCGCAACACATCCAACTCAAGCACAGGTAACTCTATCAAGTCGGCACGCAAAATACGATCATCAATCTCAATCACACAATCAGGATAGTAATAGTTAACATCCACAAATTCTCCCATAGGAGTGTCAACAGACAATGGAATATCTAGTAACTGCCTCTCCTTATTCAATTTGGGTGCAAAATATGGGGACACAAATGAATGAGTTGCACCCAAATCGAACAAGGCATCCGCAGCCTCGTTCTGTACCAGAATATTACCTGTAATGACATTGTCTGATCTCTGAGCATCCTGAGTGTTAACTGCAAACACTCTACCCTGGCCTCTACCAGTTGGAGCCTAACCACTACCAGAAGCCTGACTACCTCTACCTCTGCCTCGGGCTACTGTCTCTCTGCCCGTATTCTGATTAGTCTGAACTGTCGGCTGAGATACCGTAACTGATGGTTGCTGGTCGATCATCAAAGGACAAGTGCTCATAAAATGGCCCTGCTGGCCACATCTCAAGCATGCACCGGACCTTCTCCAACATTCCCCTCCGTGCCTCCTACCACAATATCCACAAGTAGGGACACTGGAAGCCTGCGACACTGATATGGAAAAACTCTGAGAGTACACAGGTGTTGGCTGAACCATGGGCTGACCCCTACCCTGAAATCTCCTCCTCTGGTTACTACCCGAGGATCTATGCTCTGATATAGGCACTAACTAAGCCTGTCTAAAATGGGAGTTGCTCTCCCCTCTCTTACTCTGTGATCATGAGCTGTTCTTCCTCTTTTGATCCCTCTTAATTCTTTCTACCTTATATTTCTCTTCCATCTGTGAAGCTTTATCCACTATCGTGGTCAAGGAAGTAAACTCTGTAGCAAGTAAGGCATTGTGTAATGCCGCATTAAGTCCCCTTCTGAACTTACTGATTCGATCGGCCTCTGTGGGTACTAAATGTTCGGCATATCTACTAAGCCGAATAAACTCCTCAGAATAATCTTCAACCGAGCGATCTCCCTGCTCTAACTGCTCAAAACTCACCAAGTGACGGGTCCTAACACCCTCAGTAATAAACTCATGAATCAATCCCTGGCGAAACTCTGCCCAGGTAGGTGGGTGCTCACCGTATAGTCTGGTCTCAATATGTCTAAAAAACCATGTCCAGGCTTTCCCTTTCAGTAACAATCCGATTAACTCAACAGATCTGAGCTCTGAATAAGGTAGTCTCCGAACTACCTTCTCAACCTCCTCAAGAAAATCAACTGGATCCACACCTCTATCCCCTCTAAACTCTGGCAGGTTTAGCTTCAAAAGGCTAAACATGAAAACACCGCCCTCGGGAATCTCCCTCCTAACACCCTATGCAGCTGGCTCCCTCTGAGCCCCTACTGGTTGTACAGGTGTGGGTGCCACAACCTCTGGTACTACGGGTGGCTGAACAACTGCAAGAGCAGGTGGTGGCTGTGCCTGCTGCCTCTCTCTCCTCATCTCAACCATCTCTCTCCTGAGATCCATCAATCCTCTCATCATCTCGACCCTCCAAGGGTCATCCCCTCTGTCTGAATCCTCTGAAACTCATCGAGATTGGGACGGACCTTCAGATACGCTCATCTCTATCACAAGCGACTCATTGGAGGCAACCTCAGCCTCTCTGGTACCACAGTCTCCGCTATCTGACATATCTGAAATATATCTGTCGAGAAAACATAAATAATCTCAGAATACAGAAAAACGCAGATTATAGACATTTAACAGACGATCATATCAATGGACGACAAAGGAAATCCTATGCTCCATGGTATTCTTAATTCTACCCCATTCTATATCTAGTCACTATCCGTTTGTTACTTAGACGCACATTCTGCAACCTAATGCTCTGATACCACCTCTGTCATGATCCGGTTTCCCAAGCCACGACGGTCCTAGGGTACGGGAGATGCCAATAGCGAAAGGGCACCTGTAGAACCCATATCAGTCATATTAATCTATCCACTCAATATATTATGCAAACCATAACCATAATTATCAATCAAACTGTTATCCTGTCATACATTCTGGTAACAACATAAATATCAATCCTTATAACATCAAATTAGATATATTATCATCCATTTAACAAACCATCATTGGTTACATGTTCATTTCCTAGCTAACCAGTACATACCCATGGAGCAGCTAGATTATGAACACCAAAATACATATTGTTCAAAATAAAGGAACTGTTAATATATATGAATCAGTGGCAGAATTTCCAGAGAAGTAGAAGTCTGGATTCTGCAGCTCTAATCCTCTCCTGAAAGGGGAAACAATGAAAATGGGTGAGTATAGATGATACTTAGTGAATTCACATGCATCGCAATAAACAATAGGCATTATATATCAAAGGTATCAATCAATTAATTTATAAGGTACTAAATAATTATTAAGGTATAGTAAGGTGAATAATCAACATTTAAATTTGGTATCATATATGGGATGACAGATGCAGAGATGGACTGTATGAAAAGAAATCATACAATCTCCAAACAATCAAATGCGTTGGACCATGTAGGTCCTAGATCATCCATAATAGGGCAAATAAGCATAAGGCTTATCAGGCCCTATGACCGGGACCATAACCCTTCCCAGCTAGGGTACAAATATACAATGTGCACACGGTCGACAGTATTTCCCCACTCCCCTGTCGAATTGGAAGTTCTGTCACAACCATACCAAGGTCAATAACAAGGGATACCATTAACAACAATAGCATCCGGATTCAATCAATCAATCAGTTCAGTATCAATCATATCAATATCCAATATCAATCAATAATAGGTTTGATAATAAGGTAATTCATATGACAAAAGAAATAAGGTTCAGAAATCAAATAAAAATTTTCAATGAAACAAGGTTATATAACAATGAATGGTTTATTTAACAAAGAAGTATGGATATAAATTGAAAGGAAATCCAAGGGTACCATAATTCATGGTTCGGCCATTTGGGGGTTTTTCCCAAATGGAGTCCAACAATCAATTAGGCAAATTCAATAGGATAAATGATGCATGTAGAACTCACCTCAATTTTTTTAATAGCCAATATATTAACCAAATTCACCAATTTCCTTCAAAATCTCCAATTTGGCTACTTTGAGAATTCAGTTTTCCAAATCTACAAATTCACATCAAATTGGTCATCAATTACTTGTTCTCTTATACTCAAATAACTATTTCTATCATCAATTTGCAAATCCCAACACTAATTCACCATATCATATTTCAAAATTTCAATAAAACCCTAGAGTTTAGGGATTTCAATTATTTAGTGTTAATCTATATAAAATAACATTAAACCTATTCATTCTAACCTCAATAATATATATTAAATCAATAAAATCTAACAAATCGTCACCTACCTCAAATGAGTGTCAATGGCAGAATTTGTCCTTTACTACCTCAAGAATATTTTCCAGCTCTTTCCTCAAGCTAAAAATAGAATGTGGTAGTCACAGAATATCCTTATGGATTTTCACGAATTTTTCCAGAAATTTGATGGAGAAAATCATGAAATCTGATGAAAAAGATGAAGAAACAGTGTTCGGCTCTTTTGGGAGAAAGACGAACACAGGTCACGGAAGCAAAAAAAGAATAAAAGGTTTAAGTGTTTAAGTGTTTTTAATTTCATCACTTACTGCCCCTTTATAATAAGTTACTGCCTCTTTAATATAGGCTACTGCCTCAGTAACGGAATTAATTGAATCCCGCTCCGCTATTTCAAATCTGTTGTTCCAGCTCGCGAGTTCGCCAGCTCACCAATGCTTCCTCGCATTGCCGGCTCTCCATACCACTTCGCATAAGCCAGCTCGCCTAGGCCGGCTCGCATATGTCTCTTCCGTTTCCTCTTCGCACTTTGCTCTTTGCATCCCCTCTTCGCATTTCCTCTTCGCTATTTCCTCTTCGCCTTTCCTCTTCGCCTATCCTCTTCGCCATTCCCTCTTCGCATTTCCTCTTCGCTATTTTCTCTTCACATGGCTTCTTCGCCATTCCCTCTTCGCATGGTATCTTCGCCATTCTTTCTTCGCATCTCCTCTTCGCATTTCCTCTTCGCATAGCTTCTTTGCCATTTCCTCTTCGCCTATCCTCTTTGCCACTCCCTCTTCGCATGGCCAGCTCGGCAAGGCCTCCTCGCAGGACCAGCTCGGCAATGCTAGCTCGCCAATGCCGGCTGAAAATACTTAACCAAAATCACGGAAATTCGCTACAGACATGCAAATTCCTAACTTCCAGTAATTAGAATATTTTTACAACTTTAGAAACCCAATCCTATCTATCAGTATTATACACTAATATTCCCCATTCTCATTTATTGTCATTATCATTATTCCACAATAATTAAAATAAGTAAAAATTATACTTATTATCGAATAAATTAATTTAGTCAAATAAAAATTTAAAATTTCTGCACATATATATATTTGAAAATGACATCTGAAAATGGTAGGTGTTACAATAATGGTGATAAATAATATCACAAAGATCAAAAAATCAATATTACATAATATGAAAATTTTGGTCTCCGGAGCCCAGTTGCGCCAGCGCAGCTGGCACCCCTAAACTACGGGTTCGTTTCTCGTTTTTCAGGCACTTTCTGGTTTTCCTTGAAATCAATATTTCCATGGAAATTTCTTTATACAAATGATAAATACATATATATAATAAGCAATTAGGCTTGATTAGACATCAAAAAGCCTTTCAGAATAACTTTTATACAAAGTCCAAGTTTAGGTCAGTTTTAGATATTTCGACAGCTCTGTTTTAAGTCATTTTAGCAAAACTGCCCAAAAGTATATCATTAATGGTTTTCAAGCGAGGATATCATTTCATATGCATAAATGCATGACTTATGAATTAATAATGCATGATACATATATATATACTCACCTCAAACAAAAACTCCAAGAAATACCCCAACAGGCCTAGTCAGCCCGTGACTCCCCGTCAGCGGCCCTAACTTGGGAAGATTCTCCTATATTGATTAAATCACTCCGGTAAGACTTATATACTCAATACAAAACATGTCATACAAATCAAAACATATCAAGTATACACATTATACCTCACTTACACTGTTAACACTCTTTCAACCCTTTATGTACCAAACACATATCTATCAGCATAATTAACTCACATTTCACATATTTATCACTATTATGTGAAATTAATAACTCATAAACACTTTGTTCATCTTTTCATATCAAACATACACCAAATTCTAAATATGCTTTCCAAGTACTTATATCAATCAACATTTCCATATTTGAACTTATACATTTACATCATTTACACCATTAAATTATATTCAAATCTTACTTTCTCAATTGCATTAACCTAACACATTGAACTAATAAAGTCCATATGGTTTGGCCTAAATGGATTTCACTCCATTCATCCATTTTTCAACACCAATCAATCATACAACATTTATATATATCAAAAACATAACATTCATCCATTTAAACCTATAAAACACCAAAGTATCAAATCATTTTTCAAGCACACATGGTTCGGCCAAACTAGTATTCCATTCAAATGGATTTATTTCCATCAAATAACCATTAATTCACGTTAAACATATCAAATAGACATCATTTGAACAAAAACATCCATCAAAATCATACTTTCATTCATATTTCTTCCTTTTAGGGTTTTCTTCCAACTTTTGATTTTTCTTCCTACCAAAACTCATTTTTGATACTAAATAACATCAAAGAACATCTTAAGAACATAATTAAACCAAAAAATGGTAAAATCACTTACTTACCAAAAGTTCTTCAAAAACTTCCAAACTTTGATTCTTTGCTTTTTCTTGTTTTTCCTTAAAATCTAAAGCTATATTTGTGTTTAAAAGGATGGAATTAGTTGGTTTGTATTAAAAAATGGAAGAAAACAACTTGGTTTGGTATTTCATCAAGGTGGTCGAAACTTAGCAATGGAGGAAAGAGAAAAGTTGTATAAAATTTGGCTAAGGAAGATGAAGAGGTGGAGAAAAATCGACTAAATATCAAATGGCATGATCAAATACATTGAGCTTATGATAAAAATGGTGAAACCTAGCTATCCAACCATTCAATTATTCATCTTTTCATCCAATGGTTTGATTTAGGTAAGTCTAAAATGATACCATAAACTTGCATACACCAAATAAGTCCATAACTCAAAGAAAAAGACTAAAGTACCCTTAGTTCAAATTTGATTCTTATCCGAGCAGTTTTGCCTGAAATTATTTTCTATCAGGTTTAATTCTCCAAAAAAATTTCAAATAAAGATAATATCATCATTTTCATGTCCTAATATTCTTTTCTACCTTCAAATATGATGTTAATTCCATAAATAACTCAAGGGGTGTGAAATGACCATTTTGCCCCTAGTTCACAAAAAACTCAAATTTATCTGATTTCTTCCTAACAGGCTTTAAACCACTTTTATACGTATAATACTTCCTAAAATATGCATATACATTCAATTCAAGCATAAACATGCAATAATATACAACTTTCCAACAAATGACAAATCTCTTAGGTTTACCCCTTATGGTTCAAGTTCTAAACTTTAACTGAAGTTTTACAGGAAAGCCGACTCCTTATCTCTTGGCTCTCTTAAATCCAAAGCAGGGTCACAGTGAGATCAACTCGAACTAGACATTACAATATTCTCTTATCCATGTCTAGGGGGTCATAGGGAGATCAATTCGAACGAGGCTATCCCTATTGTATCATATCAGGAGGTCACGGTGAGACCAGCTCCAACTAGATTATCCATGTCACCATATCATAGCATATTATATTGTGTGTCATACTATTAATGTTTTATGTGTTAGTATAGGTGAATTCCACATCAATATATTTTCAATCGCAATCACATACATTCATATTATTCATCATCAATATCATATAATATGACATAAACATATATCATATTCTTGAATCTAATGCAATAATCATAGGTTATATACATATGTATTTCATTCATTTAACACCTATATGTCATACTTAGATGCAGTGTTAAATTAAAATATATTAACTTACAAACTTGACGATCATAAAACCAACTCCTAGAAGCGCCTGATGTTAGACGATTGGGAAGACACTTGAAAATACTCATACCAAATAACATATAAGGAATATTAGAATAAGAACAACTCAACTTGATTTTAAAATTACATAATAACGATCTTTAAAGAACTTATCAAAATTTTGACAAAACATTCCTATAATTATGACATTTACCTACTAAAAAAAATAAAATAAACACTTCAAAATAGCTTAACAAGACTCACAACATCAAATCAATAACCTCTCTTGGGTTTTCAAACTCAACATTAACATAGTTATATTTAGTTGCCAACTCAATCACATAAAAGAAAATTATTAATATATTTAAATTATCATTTAAAAGTAAATTAGTTAAAAGATAATTTTATTTGAAAGGATAATTGCTAATTTGAGAGTTTTTAAAGAAATAATTCTATATATAATAATAAATTTTTCTTTTGAAATCTCATTTCTTTAAAACATTTCTAATAAATTTACTTATACGTAGTAAACTAAATTTATTAGTAAAAAAATCATTTTAATTTATAAATTATTTAATTCCTCTAAATCATATTTTATACAAATTTATTTTAATTAACTTTATCTTATTAATAGTCAATTATATAATTAAAAAAAAATTAATATTCCTAAAATATCATTTATTATTTTTCTTTAAAATTTTAATAAAATTTAAATATAATAATAAACACCTTTTTATTAATAATATCATTTTAAGTCATTATAAACATCATATATTTATTGAAAATAACTCCCATAATTAATTCAAATATTATTTACATAAAAGGAATAATTCACATTTTATAAAATTCTAAAATTAATTCTATTTACTAGTTTCATAAAAAAAAAAATTCATTTTAATAATCAAGGAAAAACAATAATTAAAACCTAATAAATTATTTTCATCAAATTCATAAATTTACCTCAATCATAGAAAATTATTTAATTTCAATTAATTAAATACAATTATATATATATATATACAAGGAAAAGCACATAAGTAACTTTTGCTCCAAATAATTTATATCAATTTAATCTAATTAATTCACCTAATTTTTTGACAGTTATAAATAATTTACTCTTCAATTATTTAACTTTTTGGTATCTAAAATCCGTAAATATCACATCAATAATCTCCATAATGACTCCAGATTAATCATATTAATTTGTCTTAATGTATGCACCTAATTTAAACATAATTCTCAATTTTTTATTGTCTAAATATTCTAATACCAATATCAATATTTAATATTTTTCATAAATTTTACTCCAAAAATATTCTAAATAATTCAAAATAATTTTTAGAATCAATGGAAATTCACTTATCCTCAGTTGCCAAAAAAAAAAACTCTGTTTCTCCTTTTCTTGGTCCCGACTCCAGCCACTGATGGAGGCAAAATGGGTGTAATAGGAAATCTGGCATTGCGTAGAGTCTAAAGAAATAAGAATCACTGAAATGAAGGCCTGTAGCTACTAAATATGAAAAAGAAGACTCGTTGTCGATAAGCCTTTGAACAGCATGTCCGTCGTGCTTCTTTGAGGTCGCCAGACACCGATTTTCATCATGGGCTAGGTAGTGATAGTCCACGCTCGTCGGACCGACCACCCTTCTCTCTCTCTCTCTCTCTCTCTCTCTCTCTCTCTCTAAAAACTCTGGTTCTCCGTTTTTCGATCCCGACTCCGATCACCGATGGAGGTAAAATGGGTGTAATAGGAAATCTGGTATCGCGTAAGTCTAAAAAAATAAGAATCGCTGAAATGAAGGCTTGTAGTTGCCAAATATGAAAAAGAAGACTCGTCGTCAATAAGCCTTTGAACATTATGTATGTCATACTTCTTTGAGGTAGCCAGACACCGGTCTTCACTATGGGCTAGGTAGTGACGGTCCACGCTCGCCGGATGCTGGTCCTTCGGCCACCTCTTTCTCTCTCTAAAAACTCTGGTTCTCCATTTTTTGGTCCCGACTCGGGTCATCGATGGAGGCAAAATGGGTGTAATAGGAAATTTGGCATCGCGTAGAGTCTAAAGAAATAAGAATCATTGAAATGAAGGCTTGTAGCTGCCGAATATGAAAAAGAAGACTCATCGTCTATAAGCCTTTGAACATCATGTCTGTCGTGCTTCTTTGAGGTTGCCGGACACTGGTCTTCATCATGGGCTAGGTAGTGACGGTCCACGCTTGTCGGATGGTGGTCCTCTGACCACCTCTCTCTCTCTCTGACGGTTCACGCTTGCCGGATGATGGTCCTCCGACCACTCTGGTTCTCCATTTTTTGGTTCCGACTTCTATCATCAATGGAGGCAAAATGGGTGTAATAGGAAATCTGGCAGCGCGTAGAGTCTAAAGAAATAAAAATCATTGAAATGAAGGCATGTAGCTACCGAATATGAAAAAGAAGACTCATCGTCGATAAGCCTTTGAACAACATGTCCGTCGTGCTTATTTGAGGTCACCGGACACCGGTCTTCATTATGGGCTAGGTAGTGACGGTCCATGCTCGCCGGATGGTGGTCCTCTGACCACCTCTCTCTCTCTCTCTCTCCATGGGTCACGGGATATATATATATATATATATATATGACATCTCTCTCTCTCTCTCTCTCTGGAGGTAGCTTAGCGGTAACACTAAACTCCCTCCTCTCCACGGGTCAAGGGATATATATATATATGACATAAAGTAGAAAGTCCAGTGATAAATGCTTGGTCCTTTATCCCAATTGCTCTAGGATTGATTCCCATCGCTGCAAACTTATTTTTTTAAAAAAATAATTCATAACATTATTATTTTGAATCCAAAAATTATAAATAAAAATTCATTGAAATCCTTATAAAATATTTCTTATTTTGACATATTAAAATTTTAAAATAACTTCATAATAATTTAATATAATTTATTTAAATAATAAATTTTAACTTTTAATAATTCATATAATAATTATCATAAAAATATTTTCTAAAAAAATATTTTTAAAATCATAAAATTCAGGTTATTATAATATTAAACATAACATAATAATATTAAACTAGAACAAAAATAATCTTATTGGGATTTATCATATTAAAAATATTATAATGTTAATTTGATATCCATACAAAATTAATTGTATAGTGTCGTAAATTGACTCGTCAACTTGCTACTGAGGCCCTTAATGTAATTGCAAGTGAATTTTCACATTGATAATGTAAGAGAAAGTAGTTGTTTTGTTTTAGAAAGAAAATTTTATACACATTGAATTGTTTTCTAGCGATAAATATATATATGATTTGATAATAAATTTAATTTAAATATATATATCGAAATATAATCTGATGGTAAATATATTTTTCTCAGATAATAGACCTAAAATCGACTCATGCTCCCCAATATTTAAAAAAAATTAATTTAAATTTCTTCCATAATATTAAAAAGAAACAAATTATCTTTTTTTTTTTTATTTATTAAACAAATCATGAAATTATATAATTTTCCTTTGAACCATAATTTTGGGATTTTTTGATAACAAATTCCAAGTAATTAATTTTTTCTTAATGTGAAATAGATTTTTTTTTTTAATTTAAATTCACGTTATCGTATCATATTATGTTATTTGTTTAATATTTGAATAAAATTATATTATATTATTTATTTAATAATAAAATTTATTTTCATAGTTGAATTTTTAGCACTATCAATTTAATTGTCTTGTATTTATATTAATCAAAATTGTGTTAAGTTTCAATTTCGATCTAAGATAAATATAACTTCCAACATAAATGACATTTAAATCTATATAAATTTTTTGAATTCTTTTTAATTTATCACCAAAATGTTTATGTGTTTATTGTGTAATTTGAAATTATGTGTATTTGTTGCTGAAAATGTTAACATATTTAGAATCAATTCATTAAGAAAGCCAAATATATTTGGGAAAAATACATTTTAATTCTTAAGATTTGACTTAATTAATATTTACATCCATACTTTTTAAAAATCGAACATTTTAATCATTTTATTTTGAATTCATAAATATTTTGATTCTTCTGTCCATTTTTTTCACTTTTTCCGTCAAATATATACAAAAAAATTAATATACCCATTAATAAATTTTCTCCCTTTATCATTAAAATAAAAATTCAGAAATTGAAAACTCAAAAAAAAAAAAAAGAAATAAGAAGAAAAAGAAGAAGAATCTGGAATGGAGAAAAAGAAAAATTTAATGGAGCTTGCTTGATTGGATGGAGAGATTATATGAAGCTTGCTTGATTCGATGAAAGGATGGTAGAGATATATGATTATAGTGGTAGGTTTAGATTTATTGTAAGTTTTGATTTTCAAAGCTTTTATTATGGAAAAAAGAAGAAAAAACGAGATGAGAGGAGAAAGGAGAAAAAATGAGAAAGTAGAAAAAGAGGAAAGGGAAAGAGGTGATGGGTAAGGATATTTTAGTATTTAAAATTATTTTTATTTTTTATTTAATTTTTAATTTTTTTAGCAAAAAATTTGAAAAAAAAAAAGATAGAATAACTTAAATGTTGACGAAATCAAAATATAGATATTAAAATGTTTGATTTTCAAAAAATAGAGATATAAATATTAATTAAGTCAAATCTTAGGGACTAAAATATATTTTTTGAATATATTTTTAGGATATATTAATCACTTTTTTTTTTAATAGAAAAGTTGATTTCATTTCTTAAAAATGAACTTAATTTACTAATTAATTTGTTTATTTACTTATATTAAATAGAGATATTAAAAATATATATTTCTATGGTTCAAAAAATTTAAAAAGATTAATAAATTTGGAAGCATATGAAAATCCTTTTTTATTTAAATTTCTTATCATATATATATATATTAAAAATTGAATTTTTTATTCTTGAGTTTAGGTAAAATCAATTTTATATATTAGATAAAACATTGTTATTTCAATATTAATTTAATATAAATCTAAACATTATTTCAAAAAGTAATCAATTATTTATTTATTTTTTCTTGGGATGAAATAATTTGTTAGGCAATTTTATTGTTAATAACTTAATATCATTAGATTTGGGAATTAAAAGAAACATGGCAGCCATCTATTGCGTGACAGCCATGGAATATTCTTTTCTGAAGGAACAACGGAGTTTGATTCCATATAAGGTGGAGAGACTCCGGTCTAAATCAAAACAATCAAAGCCCACTCGCGTCTTCTCTCTGTTTCAATCACTCTCTCTCAACTTTCCCGTGAGAAAAATCACGTGGGCCATGGGCTTGTGCATCCAATTAAAAAATGACAGGTGTACACGTAAAAGCTTGTTATTATATATTATCGGATTCAGCCTTGAGGACTGAAATTTTTTGCTCTCGCTTTCCTATTTTTTTGTCTTCTAGTGAAACTTCTTTTCTTTTTTCCTTTGCTGGCTAAATATTTTGTCTTCTTGTAAATTAATGTCCCACAAGTCAAATTACAATCTAATACCTAATTTTTGATTCGAAATACGAACAAATCCCTATATATTATAAAATAAAAAAAAAATCCTTGAATTTTTATTCCATCACATTATTTAATTATTCTGTCAATTTTTTTTTATATTTTTTGTTAAAAATTTAAAAAAAGAAATAACATATAAACCTCAAAATACCCCTATTATAAATTATAAACACCATCCATGTTCTTCATTGTCAAGAACTCTCTACAGTCAAAAACACTTTTTTGTGCCTTTATATTTCACCAAGAAAATATTTTTATCCACCTTCACAACCAAAAGCCAATCCAATCTCACAAAGGGCTTGATTTCCTCCATTTTAGCAAGTTCCAAGCGAAACTCGAAAGCCGATCGCCATGGTTGATCTATAACAAATTGCGAAGAAGACAATAATCACTCCTTCATTGTCCCCAATAACCTTCTAATGACAGTAATTCCATAGGTGAAACTGCAAATTAAACCCTAAAACTTTTCTGTGATAGTAACTCTCATTTGTGGCACACTCCAAAAATCGAGCTCAAAAACGAAGTTGATGTCTAAATAACTAGCAAGTGATTGCCGGTGATGGCACGACGATTGAGGCTAATGGCTAGGTCACAACTTTAAAGGATTTTAATTGGTGTCGATTTCAACAACAAAAGGCGATCGACGTCAATGAATTTTAAGTTCTATCTCTTGTTCTTCTACCAATCACTATACCATCATCAAATGCAAAAATAGAAAATAATATATAGTTTTTTCTTTTCTTTTTTTTATAAATGAAACCCATTTCTTCGTGTCTTCCAAAATTGAAGTTCAATTTCTAAGCATTATCGATTGTGCACTTTTTCTTGTTTATTTTTAGCAATTTCACATAATGGGTTTTGATTATTGAAGTTTATCTGCTATACTTTTGTCAAATATATGTTTTATGCTTTCATTTGATTTGTTGAATTTTTTTTTTTTATGATAGTGGATTAATGTTAATTTTAGTTTTTAATGTGTTTGATTGATGAAAAAATAATGAGAAAAATTTGGGCTTTTTAGATTTTATTGTTGTAAAATGAATATAAAGAATATGGTAAATGGAGTATTTGGAAGGAAAGAAAGTGTAAGAAAATTTCAAAGTTTTTTTTGTTTGTTTTCAAAATATGTCCTTTTTGTCGAAAGGAAATGAAAAACTATATATGAGAGAATATTTTTCTATTTTATTTTCTCACACACACCATTAATATACAATATTGGAATATATATATATATATACAAGAGATCAACTCATATTTAATAATTATGCTAAATAAGGAAAATATAAATCAATTCCTAGAAATCATCTCTAAACAAATAAGGAAGATAAATAAAAACAAATAAGAAAGATAAATAAATTATAAAGCTCATGTCAACACTCCCCTTCAAGTTAGTGAAAAGACGTCTTTGATACCCAACTTGACAAGAGAACTTTGAAATGCTTTACTCGTTACAGCCTTAGTCAAAATATCTGCTAATTGATCTTCTGACTTGACAAACGGCAGTTGTATAATCTTGGCTTCTGGATTCTCTTTAATAAATTGTATATCAATCTCAATGTGCTTTGTATGATTATATTGCACATGATTGTGAGAAATATCGATAGCTGCCTTATTATCACAAAATAATTTCATACTCATTCGTGGTTCATATCTAAGCTCAATCATTAACCTCTTTAACCATAAAAGTTCACATAGCCCCTTTGTCATGTCTCTAAATTCAACTTATGCACTTGATAAAACTACCACCTTCTGCTTTTTTACTTTTCCAAGTAACCAAGTTGCCCCTACAAAAGTAAGATAGCCTGACGTGGACTTTCTGTCAGATAGACTACCTCCCCAATCAACATATGTGTATCCCTCCACTTCAAGATGACCGCTCTTTCCAAACATCAAGCCTTTTCCTTGAGCAGACTTTAAGTACCTCAAAATTCGATAAACAACATCCATATGATCCTTACTTGGAGCATGCATAAATTGACTTATCACACTCATTGCATAAGCAATATCAGGGCGTGTGTGTGATAAATATATCAACCTTCCAACTAACCTTTGATATCTCTCTTTTTTAGTAGGAACATAATTAGGATATATCCTAAGCTTGTTATTTTGCACCATAGGCATATCTGCAGGTCTGTAATCCAACATTCCCACCTCCTCTAGTAGGTCAAGCACATACTTTCGTTATGATAAGAAGATACCTTATTTCGATCGGGCCACTTCGATACCTAAAAAATATTTTAGGCCTTCCAAGTACTTCATCTCAAACTCTTAAGTTAATTTTCTCCGAAGCCTTGAAATTTCTTGCTTATTATTTCCAGTAATAACCATGTCATCAACATATATGATTAGAGCAATCAATTTACCTTGTTGTTGCTTTAAAAATAAAGTGTGATCAAAGTTACTCCGAGAGAAACCATATCTCTTCATAGCTGAATTGAACCGACCAAACCATGCTCTAGGAGATTGCTTTAATCCATAAAGGGATCGTTTCAATATGCACACAACATTTGACTTCTCCCTACACTTGTAGCCTAGAGGAATCTCTATATAAATCTCCTCATCCAAGTCCCCATGAATAAATGCATTTTTCACATATAACTAATGCAATGGCCAATCTAAATTTGCTGCAAGTGATAATAAGACTCGAACAGTGTTCAATTTTGCAACAGGAGAAAAAGTCTCCTGATAGTCCACGCCATATATCTGGGTATATCTCTTTGCAACCAATCTCGCCTTATATCTTTCAATGGTACCATCAGCCTTATGCTTTGTGGTGAACACCCATCTGCAACCAACGAGGTTCTTATTTTCTGGAGCTTCCATAAGTTTCCAAGTCTCATTTTTTTTTTTTCTAACGCCTCCATTTCCTCCTCCATAGCTTGCACCCACTTGGGATATTTCTGTCATATCTCCCACTTCAGGAGACATGACGGTCCTAGGGAATAGAAAAGAGTAAGGCCACTTAAATCCGTAGAACCCCAAATAATAATTTTTATAAAAAAAAAAAAAATTGACGTAGTTCCTTCTACTTTTCAACAATTACCCAAGACGAAAGTCCTTCTCTTCCATATATAATCAATTAACTCAACCTGTAGAAGAAATTTCACTTATTACACATTCATCCTTATACCCTCAACTTCAATTATTAAAAGCCACTTACCACAAATCAAATATTTTCATTTCAACATTCATACCATCATTACTAATTATTTCCACTAGGTTAATATAATGTACACCACTAGGAAATATCATATGTTCAACATATTTCAACATTTACATATTCTAAAATATTATTTAACTTTTTACAAACCATGGAGCATTCTAGAAGTAAAACACCAAAATATGGAGGTTATACATAGAAAAGAAAGGTTCGCATCCAAAGATGAGCAGAAGCTAGAACCACACCTATCTACAATCTCCTGAAAAATAATAAACCACTAAAGGGTGAGATAATACTCAGTGAGTAATGTATATATATCACTTCACTTATGAAACTAGGTTAAAGAAAGAGACTCACAAGAAGTGAACGAATATAATAAGAACAATTTATAAATGGTTAAACATTTAAAGAACAAATTGGTATTATAGCCATTGGAAATGTAAATCAATAACAAACATATAACATTGATATAGATATGAAATCATAGTCAATAATATAGGAGGTGTACAAGGTAATTTCAATCAATAGGTGAATGCAATAGCTAATAGTTTACAATAACAAATGGGTTGCAATAATGACAAATTTATAATCACTGTATAAAGTATAGGCTATAATTGGTAGCATGCTTATTACTCATACAACTGATCATACTGTATGGTTGAGAACACCTCTCTCAGCTGAGGTCCACTGTAAACATTTCATTGTGCACAATGCCTGATATAATTATTATCCTACTATATCAGGTGAGTAGGCCTGTCATTAGCACATTAAGTTTGTATTCTATTCAAGGCTCACATTTAATAATGAAGAGAAATGATAAATGTTAAGATTCAACAAAGTGGCATTTGGCCACATTTTTAATTTCCATATCCAATGGTTATAATTTTAGCTATTAGGTAAACTAAGGTACTTAAGGCACCAATAAGAAAAATAAATATGTTCAAGCCAACTTTAGAAAACAATAATAAAGAAATTGTCATGTTTATATTAGCCCAAATAAAATGCTAGTTAACAATTTAGGTATTTCAATCAATTATGGTATCATTGGGCTTCCATTAAACAAAGATATAAATTAGGAACCCTAATGAACAAAGCATTATAACAAAAATGGAAAATTAAGGTTCCAATCAAGCAAGGCTACAATGTAATAAACATTGACAAATTCAATCTCAATTCCAAGTAAAATGACATATATACATACTCACCTTTCCAAACTCTAGTTCCAACTCTCAACCCTCTAATCTAGCACAAGCAAAATGAATGGTCCAAGGGTTCTTCTTCTTTATCTTTATCTTTATCTTTTGAAATAAAAGAGCA
>CANXYC010161125.1:0-10119 GCA_948193065.1 Aleurites moluccanus | reverse complement strand
TTGTGTGTTTTGTTTTCTTAGGCATAGTCCAAATTTTAGAGGAGGTGCTGTCGAATTTTCTTCAGCATTTTATATTTATTTTGAATGATATTTGTTTGATGCATGCCATATAGATAGTTATTGGGTTCTACGTGGTACTGGTCGCTTATGCATCACCCGTACCCTAGGACCGTCACGACTTCCGAGATAGGTCGTGACACCTATCTCCCTCTTCGCTAAATCTTGCTCGCAAATTGCCACTTCGCACATTCCCTCTTCGCATAATGCCATCTCGCCTTTCCTCTTCGCCAAAGCCTCTTCGCACATGCCACCTCGCATATGCCTCTTCGCCAATTGCCACTTCTGTAATCTCACTTCGCCAGCTGGCATTGCCAGCTCGCAAAATGCCACTCCGCATTTTGTCGGCTCGCCATACCAAGACTTTGCTAAGTTTAAACCTTTCCTGGACAACTTACACTTAACCAAATCGCAACTGAGCTATAAATATCCAAACTTACTAATTATTTTTGCCACTTAAAATAGACATGAAGGGGCTCAACATATCCAAAATTCAAATCATAAAGGCAACTACATCAACCATAATGACTCTCCAAAGTCACTCAGACTTACTATCTTAAAATCCGTCCGAACATTCCTGAGATAATCCACTCTTTACTGAAATATATTTTTCTAAAAATTATGAAATTTTATAGCCAATATCATAACATATAAAGAAATATTTTTCATGTTTACATCTTTGGCTTAATCTGCCTCAGTCATTCCCAAAAATTCCAAACAGACAGAGACTTCCTGTAGAAACACTCAACCAGACCAGTTCTGTTCATAGGAACATAACTCATCACTCACACGGAATTTTATCAAGACATTTTACAGAGTTTTAGATGAGACATAAATTCACAACTTTTATGTTTTACACTTTACCAAATTATTTTTCCAAGAAAATGCAATTAACCATCACAATTTCCTGCAACCAGAAATTTCTGAATTCCTCAAAATGTTCATATCCTTTATTAATTTAAAATTCATCAATTACATAATAAATAATATATATATCAAAGAAAATGGCAGACATTACAAAGTTATATGTTTCCTGGTTCTCATAATAGAAAAAGATTTTTCGGGTTTCAGATGAACTTGTATTTGGTTATTGTTATGTTTGCCTTTTACATTTGATTGAGAATACTATTTGTCCCCTGATATGATATAAGGGACCTATTTGGAGAAGATATGAAAAACATGAATTGGCAGAGTTGGTAGTTAGATGTGATGATTCGAACTGCATGTCTGACCAGAAGCGCTCCCAGCCATAACTTTTCTGATGAAGAGCGTAGTTCTATGTGAACTTTTCCTCTCAGGACATGTAGTAGCCCTTGGATATATAAGTAGGTGATCATGATGACTATCATTGGAATAAGAGTAGCTCTACAATCACTGTCTTCAAGGAAACAATTCTTCGAGACCTTATGAGAGGTTTTGAGGAGCTCCATATAATGAGGATGAAGTAGGATAAAGATGAAGGATCGAGCCTTAATCCATTAAAGTTGTATGGGCTCCCCTTAGCTTTCTAGATTGGGCTTTCCTTATTATGGCCCAATAATTTAGATCACAAAAAACCTTCACCTTTTGAATTTCCAAAGTAATAAATGTCACAATGATTTCTTAGGAATTTTTGTGGCTTAAATAACCAAGGTATGCTTTCAAACCTATTGTTCTCTGTTCTGAATTTCCTTCTGCCAATCTAGAAATCACCTTCTCAAAGACTCCTCTTTTAATCTCTTCAATGGCCCCCAATATATAATTTACCAGTATTGTTAGCAATATGAGAATCATCAAAGAGAAATCATTTAGGAATACCTCTGGTATTTCTTTCAAAACTATTATACCCTTGATGATTTTAATGATGTTGATAAAACCTCCTTAAATTATTTTATGCTCTATAAATCTATTATGTGTTCTCTTTAAATATTTTATAAGGAAAACTAGAAAGCAAGACCAAAAAGTTGATCAAACATATTTGAAGTTTGTAACGCCCATGACATTCACAGAACGGTCGTTACGCTCCAAATGGCAAAAATTGGTCAAAAACACATTAGCAAATTCAAGCCCGTTACAAGATAATGGATAACGACTATTATGTTTCCATAACGCCCGTTATGAACAAAGAACCTATCACATCAAACGGATCTTTTCAAAATTATAGCCGTTGGAAGTAATTTATGAGACAGATCTTGCATTAAATGCAACCAAAAAGGTCACATTTATTTTTTAAGGCTTGAAAACTATAAATATGGGATCGCTTGAAGTTGGAACAACTTTTGGAACACCTTTGGAAAGTTTAAAACATTATGTCATTGAATTTAGCTTCTCTACTCTCTTTTTTGTTATATTTAAACACTTGTGCTTTAAACTCATTTGTTTTGTATTCAAAACTTGTAAAGCTATTTGTACTTCATCTTATATCTTTCAAATATCTTAGTTTGAGTGATAGAGACACTTGTAATTCTCTAAATATCAATTTGTATTAGATATTGTGGGTGGTATCCCATTGTAAGGGCGAAATCCTAGATAACTATTTGTAAGAGTGAAATTTTGGATAAACTAAGTTGTAAGAGATTGGATTGTGAACCCATTAGATAGTGGAACCTCAATATTGGTTGAATATTGAGAGAAGTGAATCTAGGAGAGGCAATTATACTCCGAACCACTATAAATCGATTGAGCATTCTCTAAACCCTTCATCTCTTATTGCTTTAAATATTTGTTTAAGTATTAACATTGTATATAAGTTGTATATTGCATTAGAAATTTTTAAACTCCTATTCACCCCCTTTAGGGGTATTGCCATTCTGGGATCGCAATTAGTATCAAAACTTGTGCTTTAATTTATATAAAATCTCACGATTTTTAGAACTTACAATTCATTATTATGGCATACACTTTCACTTCCACTTCCACTTTTGATGAAGGACCTTATTCTACAAGGCCACTACTATTTCGTGGTGTCAACTACAATCAAGGGAAAGTGAGAATGCAAGTGCATATTTATTCCAAAGGGTTGGAACTATAGGAAGTCATTGAGAAATGACCATTTGTTCCTATGAAAGAGAATGCAGCAACACCAAAGCCCTCTTCTATTTACACGGTTGAAGATAAAAGAAGAGTTACAAATAATTTTAAGGCTATAGACTTATTTTTTTGTGCTCTTGATGTTATGGAATTTAACCAAGTTTTCGCTTATGAGTCAGCAAAAGAAATATGTGATGTACTTAAAGTCACTCATAAAGGAACTAATCAAGTCAAAGACACCAAGATAAACATGCTCATATTAAACTTTAAAAATTTCATCATGAAGCAGGATGAAACAATTAGTGACATGTATAAAAGATTCACAACAATTGGGAATGACTTGAAGGGTCTTGATAAAGTGTTCACATAAAAAGAGCTAATATTGGGAAAAGCCAAAATTGAAAAAGAAAATGTTACCACTTGCCACATCAGCAGTTGACCCTATCATTTTTGTGACACTCAAATTTTGAATTCCTTAGGACTTTTCCAAAAAGGTAAATATAAATTGTTTGATGATTAATTAATTATGTATATATGCCTTGTTTTATTTATATATTTGATTATATACATCTACAAATATACTATATATAAAAGTGGCTTAGGATAAATATAGGGATGAACGAAAAAGGATATGATTTTAGGGATAAGCATTGGAAGATCATTATTGGCAAAGTTCGATGCTAAAGTGGATGTTATTGAAGAGTCAAAAAATATTAGTTCCGTGAATTTTGAAGACTTGGTGGGAAACATCAGGACCTTTGAATTAAAGGTTAGCAATAGAGAGACAAAGGTTTTGAAAGCAATAATGGAAGACAAAGTTGATTCCTCTATTGATGAGGATGAAGATGAGAAAATTGCCTTACTTATAAAATGGTTTGGCAAATTTGTTTCAAGAAACAAGTTCAAAAGGAAGGGCTTCAAAGAAAAGAAGAATCAAAATGAAAAATCCGAAGTAATATGGTATGAATGCAAGAAACCAGGTCATATAAAGATGGATTGCCCCAACTTCAAGCACAAGAAGAAGAAGGAAAGAAAAGAGAAGAAAATTTAAAAAAAAAAAACAAGGCATATGCAACTTGGAGTGGTAGTGACACTTCAAGTGATGAAGATTCCTCTGATGAGAAAGTTAAAGAAAATATCAGCCTTTTTCTTATAGCATCGAAAGATAAAGAAGAAATAAATAAAGACCATGAGGTAAACTCCAAAACTTACACTCTATTTGAATTATAAGATGTTTTAATGAGTTGATGGAAAAAAATTTATGTATTTGAAAACAATACAAAATTTTAAAGAAAAATTTGCTCAAGTTGAAACTTGAAGTTGAGGAAACTTCTTCAAATCAAAATCTCTCAACTCAACTTGAAAATTTGAAAAATGATTTTTCAAAACTCTTATGTGAACATGAAAAAGTAAAGAGCGACCTTAAAAACTCAAATGAACTTTTAAATAAGTTTACACAAGGAAGCAAAACTCTTGAAAACATAATAGCTACACAAAGAGCGATTTTTTATAAGGCAGGATTAGGATTTCATACAAACTTGAAAGTCAAGAAGGTTAACACCTTTTTTAAAAAGAAAGTGATAAATCCTAAAGAAATGGCAAAATGCAATTATTATAAATTCTTTGGTCATGCAAAGTATAGATGCCCTATTAAATGTAAGAGACCTTGCTCCATCAAAAGGGTGTGGGTTCCTAAAGGATCAATCCCAATTGAAAGTCAAGAAGGTAAACACCTTTTTAAAAAAGAAAGTGATAAATCCTAAAGGAATGACAAAATGCAATTATTATAAATTC
Source organism: Aleurites moluccanus (assembly GCA_948193065.1). Lineage (NCBI taxonomy): Eukaryota > Viridiplantae > Streptophyta > Magnoliopsida > Malpighiales > Euphorbiaceae > Aleurites > Aleurites moluccanus. The sequence goes on along the minus strand of CANXYC010161125.1, from coordinate 5,259 downwards.
TTTGGTCATGCAAAGTATAGATGCCCTATTAAATATAGGAGACCTTGCTCCATCAAAAGGATGTGGGTTCCTAAAGGATCAATCCCAGTTGATGAAGATGTAAGAGTTTCAAAGTATACTAATATGTATGGACCCAAAGGAATTTAGGTACCAAAAAAGGGATGAATTAATTTTTGTTTTGTAGGTCCAAATTACAAGAAAAAATAGCTGGATAATAGACAGTAGATGCTCCAAGCATATGATTGGAGATAAATCCAAATTCATTAAGCTTAAAACCAATAATGGAAATGTAAGCTTTGCTGACAACTCCAAAGGAAAGGTTATTGGTATTGGCTCAATAGGCAACGGTGATGTATTCATTTCCAAAGTACTTTTTGTTAATAAGTTGAAGCATAATTTGTTGAGCATCAGTCAATTGTGTGATGTTGGTTATAGAGTCATTTCTTATTCAATTGTGTGTGAAGTAGTAGACATTAAAACTAATAAGATAGCTTGCAATGGATATTGCCAAGATAATATCTATGTTGTGGACCTAAACAATGCATCACATGAAAATCTTTGCTTATATACATCAAAAACTGAAGATTCATCCTTATGGCATAGAAGGTTAGGACGTACTAGTATGAATGTAATCTCAAAACTTTTGAAAAGAGATTTAGTAAATGGTTTGCCAAAATTGATTTTCAAAAATGAAAATATTTGTGATACACTTGCAAAAGGCAAACATTTTAGAAGTTCTTTTAAACCTAAAAATGTTGTTTCAACTTTCAGACCACTTTAACTATTACATATTGATCTTTTTGGTTTAACTAGAACCTCTAGTCTTGGTGAAAAATACTATTGTCTTGTTGTGGTTGATGACTACTCAAGATACACATGGGTACTTTTTCTTACTTATAAGCATGAAGCATTTCATACATCTATTCCTCTTATAAAATCTTTGCAATCTCAGAAGGGTTATACTATTTCAAGTGTTAGAAGTGATCATAGAAAAGAATTTGAAAATTCAAATTTTGAAATGTATTTTAAAGAGCATGGCATAATATATAATTTTTTGACACCTAGAACTCCTCAACAAAAGGGAGTTATTGAAAGAAAAAATAGGTCATTAATTGAAATGGCAAGAATCATGGTTTGTGAAAATGATTTGCCTAAGTATTTTTGGGCTAAAGTAGTTAATAATTCTTGATACATTTTAAATTGAGTAATGATTAGGCTTATTCTTAAAAAGACACCATATGAATTATAGGAAGGAAGAAAGCCTAATGTTGCATATTTTTCATCCATTTGGTTATAAGTGTTTTGTTTTAAATAATGACAAAGACAATTTAGGTAAATTTGATGCAAAATCTGATGAAGGTATCTTTCTTGGTTATTCTTTGAACTCTAAAGTTTATCAAGTCTTCAATAAAAGAACTCTTTTAGTTGAATAATCCATTCATGTTATATTTGATGAATTTCCTTCTAAGCATGTTGATAGGGACATACATGACAAAATTATAGAAGAAATGATAGGAGATCTAAACTTGAAAGAGAATGAAGATCAAATCATGGACTTTGACAAGAAAGATAAAGATGTTGAAGAATCTATACAACCTACTCATCCACAATAAAAATCAAATCGTCCAAGTACACAACTCATTAGAGATCCAAATCAAGGTATAAGGGCAAGATCAAAGGTCTATAATACTTGTGAATATGTAGCTTTTCTCTCTCAAATGGAGCCAAAAAAATGTGAAAGATGCTCTTGAAGATGATCAATGGATCATGGCTATGAAAGAAGAGCTCAACCAATTTGAGAGAAACAAAGTATGGACATTAGTTCCTAGGCCATAAGATCATCCAATAATTGGCAAAAAATAGATATTTTGTAACTAATTGGATGAATCTGGTATCGTGGTAAGAAACAAAGCAAGACTAATTACACAAGGTTATTCTCAAGAAGAAGGTATTGATTTTGATGAAACTTATGCTTCCATAGCTAGATTATAAGCAATTAGAGTGTTACTTACTTATGCATGCTATAAAAATTTTAAACTTTTTCAACAAAAGCATTGTATGGTTTGAAACAAGCTCCAAGAGCTTGGTATGAACGATTGAGTAACTTTCCCCTTGAAAATAGTATTTTCAAAGGAAAAGTTGATACTACTCTTTTTATAAAGCATGATAAGGAAGAGATTTTGATTGTTCAAATTTATGTTGATGGTATCATATTCGATGCTACTAATGAATTACTTTGCAAGAAATTTTCTAAGTCTATACAAGGTGAATTTGAAATGAGTATGATGGGAGAGCTTAACTTCTTTTTGGGACTCCAAATAAAGCAAATAGAGCATGGTACTTTGATCAATCAATCAAAATATTCAAAGGAATTGCTTAAAATATTTAGAATGGACAACACTAAACCTAAACCTACTCCTATGAGCACTTCAATCAAATTTGAGGTTGATGAAAAAGGTAAAAGTATTGATTATAAACTTTATAGAAACATTATAGGATTTTTACTTTATCTAACTGCATCTAGACCGAACATTCTATTTAGTGTTTGCATGTGTGCACATTTTTATTCCAATCCTAAAGAATCACATATTGTCGGAGTCAAAAGAATCATGAGATACCTTGTGAATTGTAATACCCAATAATAAATATTTGATTTTATTTTGTTTTTATTTATGATTTTTGAGATGTTGTGGATAGATTAATGTCTTGGAGAAATTTCAGAATTTTTGGTATGCAGAAAGGATTTTTACGAGTTAGTCTTGTGACTTTAAAGGAATAAATTAGAAAAGTGTAAATCATGTGAGTTGCAGATTTTTATATGCTATCTATAAAATCTGTAAAATTGTTTTGGAAATTCTGTGTGTGTAAGGAGATATGCTCCTCAACCAGAATTTATTTGGTTCTATTTTTCCTGCAGAAATTCTGAGTCAGATTGTTATTTTCTGGAAATGATAGAGATTGTTTAAGTTAAAAGTGTAAATAGGAAAAATATTCATTCATGTGTTATATTAATGGCTGTGAAAATTCAATGAGATTGGATAATTGTAGTTCAAGAGATAGCTAATTTAATCAGACCTGCTTGGACAATTTTTAGAGAGTAAAGTCTGGGTGAATTTAGAAATTCACCATAACTTTTTGTAAATCTCTTTTTGATTTGAATTTTGATTATGATGGACCCCTGAGTGTCTATTTTAAGTGACAAAAAGAATTAAGGAATTTGGGTGTCTGTAGCTCAATTGCGAGCTGGTTCAGTGCGGAGTGACAAGGAAGGTTTTCCAGCTCGGCAGAATAGATAGTGCGAGGTGGTTCCTCAATTTCAGAAATGGTTAGAGGTTGATCAAGCAGGAGAGGTTAGCATGGAATTGTGGCCCTGTATATCTAAGTTAATTGGAAAAAGAATCAGGACATTTAGACTTCTTTATCTCGCTCGCGAGCCATTTTAGTGCGAAGTGGCAAGATGGCTGGAGAGGCAAGATTGGAGAAGAGGCATTGCCGAGGTGGCATATGCGAAGTTGTAATAACCCGAACGATTATAGTGGAAAACCTAAATCGGGTAGGAATTTTTTTTAAATTCTCCAGGAAGTAATAACCGAAAATTTATCAAGGACAATAAAAAATAGACATTAAAGTGGATTATAGAATTTAAATGAGAATTAAATCGAATAGAATAGGCAATATGAGCATAGTTGAAAATGCTAGAGTATTAAAAATTATAGCAAAATAAATTGAAAATACTTAAGAGTTAATTAATGGATTAATTAACAATTAATCGAGGATTAGCCTAAAAGTCAACATAAGTGGATAATAATTATATATATATATATATATATTAATAATTATTTATATAAATAAAAATGATTTTCTTTTCTATTATTCTTTTTCTTTATTTCTTTTCCTATTTACTTTTTTTCTAATTTTCGTATTGGGCCATTTGTTACATATCTAAATAAATATGATAAGAAGCCATCATCTTCTTTAATTTCCTCTTCCATGGCCGAAATTTTCAAGCTCCTCATCATAGAAAAATTTCTTCATAACTTCCTAAAATCATTTGATCTATCACAATTTCTTTCACAAATAATTCTTCCCCCAATCTCTAGTTGAATTATTTGGGTTTAGAAAGAGATTTGGTGCAATTTTTCTCACAAGGTAAATTTCTTAACAAGTTTTGAAATTTATTTTGATGAGTTATTTGAATGATTAAATGATTGGGTGATATGTTTAAAGTAGAGAAAGTGATTGGGAATTCTGAAATTTTCAATCCCAGGAATTTCATGTGACTTGGCAGAAACTTTGGGCTCCATTTTTGTGTCCTTAGAGGTAGAATTTGAAAATGTAAAACACACAAAAGTTGTAACTGTGTATGTGTATAATATGTGTTCTTCAGAAATTTTTGACTGAATACTTCTGTGTTGGGAGATATGAGTCTCCAAATATGACTGACTCGGATAGGGTTTCATTTCTGTGAAATTCCTGAGACTTAGCAGAAAGTTGGACCTAATTTTTGAGGTCTTTAATGTTGGAATTTGATAATATTTAAAATATAAAAGTTGTATACATACATGTTTGGAATATTTATTATTTTGTAATTTTTATCAAATTCTCACTGTACTGTTAACTATGGACCCCTGAGATAGACTGGCTCGGATTAAGGATTTCAGAAGTGTAACCCTTATGAAATTAGTAAATATGAGGATCTTAGGATCCGAATCAGGGGAAAGTAAAAGCATGAGAAATGTGTAATTATGTCTTAGATAAAATTCAAAGAAAATAGACTAGCATTTGGATCTGTAAATAATGAGTTATAAGTGAAACATCAGGGTATGTTCGGGTAGAAATTTCAGGATTTCTGAATGTTGTTTAGAATTTAGGTTTACTTGTTATATTGTAATGTAATTAGGTTTCTAAATTGAGATTTATGTTTGTTATAGCTGAACAAAGGAAAGATAAAGGAAAAGACAACGAAGTGGAAGACCACCCTTTTAGTTTGTGCGAGGTGGTTGGACACATTGGAATTTTGGGGTGAGTAACATATATGTTTCTTTACTTATTGTCTTTGTATATTGTTTCCTTGAATCTAAGAAATTGTATTATTATTAAAGTTTCTTGATTATGTAGCCATTGTTAATTGAATCCTTGATATATATATAAATGTATTGATTGATGTTCATTATTGGACAATATTTTTATTTACCTTATATATGGGACCATTGACAGTACTACTCTCCCGATGGGGTAGATGTTCGTTCATCGGGCATT
>CANXYC010161094.1:0-13650 GCA_948193065.1 Aleurites moluccanus | reverse complement strand
TTTGAATGTTGATAATGACTTGGTTATTTTCCTTGGACCAAGTTCATTAATAAGCCTTTGTTATGCATAATATGATATGTTATTTATATGTTGTGATCTCTTGATCACTTTTAATTACTGTTGAACCAATACTTGATATGTATATTACGGAACATACATTATAGAACGCTTTTCCCAATAAGAGTTAATTCATTGGTCCAATGTGCACAGAGAAAACTTGACTGATAGGGTATAGTATTAGTGTTCCACCTAGAGGGGATCACAAGCTCTAGGCATATGCCTGCGCATGCATATGTGCTATGTGAAAGTAGTAAGGCTACCCAAATGTTATGATATGATATCAGTACTATGTTATATTTATTTGATAATGTCATTCTTTATAGGCATTTATATTGTTAAAAATAATCATGATTTAATATTCATATATGTATTATGAAATGATTGGATAGTGCTACCTTTTGTAAGCACTTATAATATTAATGTACATATGTTAAGATTTTTTTCTAGTACTTTGATACATGTTGAAGATTTGCTATTTAAGTATTTTATATATGTTATTCATTCTGATTGTTCACATTTTACTGAGTTGAAGGCTCACCACTCTTCTGTGTATTTCAGGTTTTAGCTTAGCTCGAGAGAAAGTTAATCCTGAAGACAAAGCTTATTGATTTCCTTTTCAACAAGAAGACTCTTTTATGTAATATTTTTGGATAATAGTTGAATTATATGTGTGTGTGTGTGTATTCATTTCTTTGAGAAGTATACTTTTAGAAGCTCCGTAGATGTGTGTGATGTTGTTTATTCTTTTGTTGTTATGGATGACATTGTAGATTTTTCCTTATTTCATATTGATGTTAGAATTATCTTTTAATCTGTAAGGAATAAGAGGAAATGTCATATTAGGTTGATAAGATATATAAGATATGGATGTTTGACATGATGCTAGTATATGTTGTATGTTTGATCCAGGTTAGCTAAGAGTTATACGGGTGTACGGTGGCCTTATGCCTACCCTCGCACCGGTGATTTTGGGGTGTGACAATTATAAAGGAAATTAATTAATTAATATAGTTAAGCCTCAAATTAATTAGATTTCAAGTTCATATTAGCTAGATAGAGAAGAAAAAAAAATTATATATATATAATATTGAATTATATTTTAATATAAGATTTTATTGTAATTAGGTATTTTAGAGCGTTTCAAAATTTGTAACAAATTAAATTTTAATCCAATATTTTATATTTAATAGTTATTAATTATATCATTTGATTATTTTTAAGAGCCCATATTCTTATTTATTTACATATTTATTTATATGATAAAATTAATCTTATTAATTCAAAAATAATGTCATATTTTTTTTTCAAATTCTAATTGTTGTGTTACTTTTACTATGAGATTGATATTAAATATCTCTTGAATGTTAGATAATAATTATGAGATGATTTTAGTTATGAAATTTAATTACTAATTAGTTTAATGAAAAGTATTGTTATTACATCTAAAATGAATTATATATTATTATATAATTTATAATAATTTTTTACCCAATTATTTTTAATTTAGTCATCATAAAAACTGAAATATATTATTTAAGTAAAACATGTGTGTAAGTAAAAAATAAATAATTATTTAGACTTTTATAAATTTCATTCAAATTTCACATCTTCAAAAGCTAATACAATATCATTGGTGCAACATCTATTACTATATGTGATCTTGATGATGAACAAAATAATGATCAATGGGAGTTAGTGAAATTAATTGGTTTTCCATTCAATTTGGGTGATGCTTGGAAGCCAAGTTACTTGAACATTTTTCTAGTGAGATATTTATAAGTTCTGTTATAATTAAGTATTAATTAATTAATATTTAATATAGTTAAGCCTCAAATTAGTTAGTTTTTTCAAGTTCATGTTGGCCAGAAAGGGAAAAAAAATTTATATACATATATAATGTTAATTTATATTTTAACATAAGATTTTGTATAATATGATAAATTTAGAATATAACATTTAAATTTATATTTTATTTTGTATAATTTAATCAAATATTTTGGTAAGTCAATTATTTTAAAAATTAATTTTATCTTTCAAATCTAAAAATACATATTGAAAACATGAAAAAATAAATATTTGAGGGGCCAATTTCATATTTTTAGTTAAATATATAATCACACAATCTGTCGAAATATTAAGCCAAATAAGAAAAAACCTCCTATATCACAACAATAGATCCTGAGGGAATAAATAAAATAAAAGAGAGAGAAGAGGAAGGGAAAAAAATAAATAAAAGAGCTATAGAAATAGAGAGAAAGAAAAGAAAAGAAAATTCAAAAATTAAAAATAAAAGTTACTGATTTGCAAGGTAACCTATACGCTAAATGTTATTTTCAGTATAATTTTTACTATGTAAAACTCAAGTAACTTTTACTTGAGTTTTTCTCAAGTAACTATAACACACCATAAGGAACATCATGTAATTCTGAACTTTTTGAATCTGTATCACTACTAGAGGAGACTTCTGCCTGTATCCACTCCTCATCATCATTACCATAGAAACTATAATTATCTCGTATTCCACCCCTCTGTCAGCATCAACTTTTAGTGGTTGTTTATATACCCTATCTATTCTTATGTTCATCTCACTATTGTTTCCACTACTACCTCTATTAACACCGCCATCCTTTCCCTTAGTACTATTGGTACCATTGCCCCCTGCTTGTACAACTGCTACCCCTGCCCCTAGTACTAATTCTGCTACCCCTACCCCTAGTACCACTTCTTCTACCCCTGCCCCTATTGCTATTATTACCCCTTGTATCACTGCTACCCTTGCCCCTTTCATGCCCAATATTTTCCTTCTGTGTCTCCTCATCAATGACATTATCATATGTATTCCATATAGTGGCAGCAGAAATAAATGCCCTTTTGTCAGCCGTAGCTCTTACCTCCTTTTTTTCCTCTATTTGACCCACACTACTACTTGATGGACCTGGATTGATTTCTTGTTGTTCTACTGTTACCCCATGGTCTACAGGTCCTACATGTTGAGCATTTTCATTCACCTCCTAGACTGGTTCATTTACATTCTGATTTGTTGTCCTTGACTAAATTGGTTGTACATCTTCAGTAAGCATGAGTACCTCCTCCACAGCATTTTGATCAACATCAGACCACTTCTCATACACTTCCAATTCCACTTCAGCTGAATCTTTGAACATTTCAAGCATGAGAGAATATCCTCATCATTGTCTATCCTAATATTCATCCCACATAACACATTAATGAACTCAGTCCTTATGGGAAACAACTTGTATATAGCTTCAATAATGTTAAGATAGGTATCTATTCGGGTCAACATTGTTAATTGCATGGTTATTAAATTTGGATCGGATCGATTAGATTAATAAAAAAATTAAAAATCAATTAAGTAGTCGGTTCGCCCCAAATATCTGTCCCTAAAAATTGGCCTAAAAATCGGTAATCTGATCAAGTAATCGATGAACCAACCAACCTTGACAAATTTTTTTGGGTTCAACGGGTCATTAAGTTTTTTTTTTTTTTTTTGGCGTTTCAGACCAAAACGACGATGTTTATATTCTCTCCTTTTACACAGGTCACAGTGAGCTTGAAGCGCTTGCTGTTTGCATGAATGCCACTTAACAATTATATAGCTTTCCTTGTAGCTTTGCATTTTCAATATGGGATTCTACTCCAACTTTCAACATTCTTCTGCACATATATATATATATATATATATATATATATATATATATATATATATATTTCATTTCTCTCTTGCAATCATTAACTTTATATGCGTAAATATATATATTAAATTACAAAATAAAAATATAAAAATTAATTAAAATGAGTAAAATTTGGATCATTATAATATATAATATTAATTATAATATTAATAAAAATATATTTCTAATTAAATTCAACTAAAAGTTCAAAATTAACTAAATTAACTAAACAAAAATATTTTTATTTAGCTAATTTAAATTAATTAATTTTGACTTATTTATTAAAGGTAATTTAGCTATTTAGTTAAATAATTAGACTTATTAATAAAATTTTTTTGATAGACAATAAATATTTAATTATATAATTATTTTATTATTTAATTTTAATTATATTAAATTCAATTAAAAGTTTAAAATTGACTAAATTAACTAAACGAAAATATTTTTATTTAGTTAAAATTAAATTTGACTTATTTATTAAAGGTAATTTATGTTTTGTTTGGTTTAACTGTTAGCTGGTGATTGATAGTTGATACCGGATAACTGTTACCTAATAACTGATTATTATAAGTGTTTGATAAAATTATTATTAGTTATTAGCTATTGATATATTTAATAATTATTAAAGATAAATATTAATATTTACTTTTTTATTTAAATATTATTTTATAGGTTAATTTAGTTTTTTTTTTACTTAAATAAGTATGAGTTTTTTTAAAAAAAACTCAAATTTAATTTTTTTTTTTGAAAAAACTCCATACAACAGCTTAGCTATTTAGTTAAATAATTAGACTTATTAAAGATTTTTTTAGATAATAAATGTTTAATTATATAATTATTTTATTGTTTAATTTTAATTATATATGCATTATATTTATTTAGAATATATAAATAATAAATGTCATATTATATAGTAAAATTTATATTTTTTATATTATATAATATTAATTTAATTACTCTAAATTTTATTTTGATTTAATCGATTAGATCTTGATTGAATCTCTAACTCTCTGTATTCGCATGTTTTTTTATTGAATTGAATATAAGAACATTGGTAATTGTGCCTTCAAGTTCATTGAATGTGAAATAGAGTGTGTGATACTCTGGAAGAGCCATCTACAATGAACAATTAAGTTATAAGAAAATATATATGCAAAACAAAAACAATGCAAACTCTAAATTTGTAAGACTCATTTAGACATTTATACAAACATATTGTAAGCATTCACAAATATTCACAAATATTCATATACAAATCCCAAAATACAAACTCTTGCAAACTCTAAAATCAATACAAAGAATCCAAAATACATTCATTCAAATAAAATTCATATTTTGTTGAATATGCTTCAACAAAAATATACCCCAAAATATTATCCATCTAAACTTTTTCCAAATTTAAAATATTTTTTATCTAGTAAATTTTAAAATTCTAAATTTTAATTTTTTTTTTCAAATTTTCAATTATTAATTATTTCTTCGAAATTACGTGATGAATGTGTGACTCTCCGAGTTTATTGCTTCAGAAACATCAATGATTGTGGTTATTTGCTTCACTCAACTGACAATAATGCAAGGCTTATAAATTTAGGGTCTCCTAATAACACACCAATATTAGAATTAAGAAGGAATCATAACATTTTTCAAGAAATTAATCACGAGAATGAGGAAATTAAAAGCAAATGGATTAAAGTAAGAAGAAATTGAGGTTTATTTCACTAGTTGTCCCTTAATTTTGAACTATTTTCATTATCATCCCTTAACTTTAGTTTGTAATATAAAAATCTCTTAACTTTAATTTGTAAAAAATTATAGTCCTTGCTGAAAAATAAACTAATATTTAATTATATTTTAGTCCCTAAAAATTAAAAATATTTTTCAATTAGGTCCAAAACTATTTTAACTTATTAGTTTATGGATGAAATTTATAGAAGGAACTCATTAGTCCCTAGAAGAGTGTATAACATAATTAAACACTTTTTGATTATAGAGAGAAAAGATCACCCATTGATTAAGTGTGAATATACTTAGGTTTGTGAAAAAATTAAATATATGGAAGAAGAAAATAGAATTGACTCTATCTATAGAAATTATCCTTTAGAGAATATAATGGTGTACCTGATATTATTGATTATCTTGAATAATAATATTCTATTTTTACTCATTTGTCAATCATAAATTCAGATATTCCCTTGGTGACATATAGAACCTCTGACTGGAGTGAAATCTTAAAAAAGATTATTTAATTTAGAAAAGATTACACTTCAGAAGAATTGACTTCTTTCTTGGCCGTTGGAAAAATTCTCCTAGAATAGACTGTTGAGTAACACATTTAGAAAGACAAAATAGAATAGAGAATACCTCAAATTCTAGTACTAGAAGATAAAAATGGGAAAAGAGGACAAAGAAGAAAGTGTCAGTTCAAATCCTTTAGGATTGACTTCATTTCAAAATATTCATAACGAAGTGAGCCTACTCCTTGAGCAACTGCATGCAAAAGGAAATTTAGGCAATCCACCATAACAAAGAAATGCTTTAGTGAAAAAAGTAGGAAAACTGGTGAATGAAAGGCTTGATACAATTGAGTGAGAAAGTGCTTTGAAAAAACCTGTAAGATCCTTTAAGCCCTTTTTTGAAAGGAATATATTATAATTGAGAAAAAAAATGGTTTCTTATATTGCAGAACCTGAAAAACGAGCTACTAACTTAGAAAACAATAAAGCAATTGAAGACCTTAGGAAATCTTTAAGTCTAGTAGAGGAAACTCATTTGCATCTAGATGATAGAACATTTAATGAGCTTCTTACTACGAAGAGGGCTGAGTACAAGCCTAATTATCCCTATAAGACAAAACCAGAGTTTACATCTACGGATAATCTGTCATACCCCAACTCCAGTGGTGCAACGGTTCTAGGGTAAGGGTAGGCTTAAGGCCAACATAAACTCGTAGAACACTCATATCCTAGATCTCATACACAATACATATCCACATCATATATAGTTATCATTATAAATACTCATTTCTATGATTCATGCAATCACCATTTATACATTTACATTCATCATCATATGATTTCCTCTTGTTCCTTACCAATCAAAAGATACATCCTACATCAATAAGGAACAAGAGCAGCCCAATTGTAACAATTCAGACATCAAAATAATATCATCCTTAACATCTAACTATGGAGCTCTAGAGTATGCTCCTCATATATACAATACCATAATACAAGCTAATGAATATATATCTTAAAGGAATTACATAGAGTCTTTTTGGAGCAATGAATCAAGAAGCTCTGTCTTCTATATTAGGTCCCTCTCGAGCTACACTATCACCTAAAATCCACAGAAGAGGAGTGAGCCTTCAACTCAATAAGATATAAACATACAAAGTAAAGGTCAAGCCAAAGGACCTTGGACATGGAAATATCATAAGGTTATGCTTACAAGAACATAAGTGCTCACAATCAAATAGCACTGCCAAATCATATGATAGAACTGTAGAGTGTATCAGTAGCCTTGCTACCTTATCACAACAGAGCACATCAGTAGACTTGCTACCTTATCGCAAAACATATGCTTGGTCAGGCATATGCCTAGAGCTCATGGTCCCCTCTAGGTGAAATACTAATAAAAACCCTATCAGCTAGGTTCCCAAAGTGCACAATGGACCAATGAATTTACTATCATTGGGAAGAGCATTCTATCCATATACATATCATGGGTCATATAGCTTGACTTTCACAAGACCATCAACATATAAACATGAATTCATTCAAGTTAACAAATAGGTTTCATATGAACTTGGTCCAAGGAAGAATGACCAAGTCATTTACAACATATAAAGTGATTACATGGAACAAATTATCATTTGTTTGAGAACGTCATGGGATTTTCATTTAATAGGTGCACAATACAATATTTCAAAATATGAGAATCATATAAATGAATATTAAGAAGGATTGAACATTCAGTTTCAAAGAAATAATATGCATATGCAATGTTTATATTTCCCTCAAAGTAATTTATCCTTATATTTTTCACAATTACTTGGGCATTCAATAATCTCCTCTATTTCTTTGAGTTATCTTCTCCTATGACAATTCCCCAAATACTTACAATTAGGGTTTTCTCAATTAATAATACATAATATGGTTCCTTATAATTTTAACCATCTCATAGTCTCTATTATTGTTTCCTATCATCAATTTAATTCATCTCTTAAAGAAAATATGAAAGTTAAAAATATACTTACTATTCACATCACTATTCATCAAAATTCATAAATTCTGGTATCTTCCATATTAATAAAAAATTAATAGCCTTAAATACTCATAATAGATCCTATACACTCATAAATAACTATTCTAATTACCAAAAATCTTAATCTAAAAAGAAAATGAAGTTTGGAGAAAATCACCTTATTTCCCAAAAAATGAGTTCTGAAAGGATCTGAGCTTGAAAATGATGATCGAAGCCTTGAATGTGATAATTTAATGATTTAATGCATTAATTTTGAGTATTAATGCATTAGAAAATAAATGGAACAGATTAGAGAGAGATAAGCGAAGAAATGAAGAAGAAAGGAAGAAAAGAGGAGAAGTTATCGTGAGAAAATGACTATTGCTTCTCTTTTAAATAGGCTACTGCCTCACTAATACCCATTTCACCAAATTCCCACTTCGGTAATCCCACTTTTCCAATCTCGCTTCGCCAATCCCACTTCTGCAAATCCCACTTCGCTAATCTCACTCCGCCAAATTTCCACTTCTGCAATTCCTACTTCGCTAATCTCACTTCGCCAACTTCCACTTCGGTAATTTTCACTTCGCTAATCTCACTTGGCCAACTTCCACTTCGGTAATCCCACTTCTCTAATCTCACTTTGCCAACTTCTACTTCGGTAATTCCCACTTCGCTAATCTCACTTATCCAGCTCGATCAGCCTCTATCCATCTCAAAATCGAGGAGCCAGCTCGCACTACATATTTATGCCGAGCTAGAAAACCTTCCTCGTCAACTCGCACGAAACTAGCTCGCAAACGAGCTATAGACATCCCAACTCCTCCATTCTTTTGTCACTTAACATACACACTTGGGGGTCCAACATATCCAAAATTGAGGTCAAAAGGAGATCTACACAATTTATGGTGAATTTCTAAATTTCACCCTAACTTACTCTCCAAGTACTATCCGGTCTGATTAATCTAGATCTCTCTTGAGCTACAATTATCCAATTCTCTTTGAAATTTTACAACCCTTTGTATAACACATAAAGGAACATTTTTCATGTTAACACCTTTGACTCATTCAGCCTCTAACATTCTCAGACTTCCTACAAGAAATAGCGAACTAGACAAGTTCTGATCAAGGAAGTATATCTCCTCACACACACAAAATCTTACAAAACAGTTCTACAGACTTAAAGATAAGATATAAATCTACAACTCTTATGTTTTACACTTTTCCAAATTATTCCTTTAAGATTATGAAAACTGACTCACAAGATCCTTCCTAAATATTGATTCTGAAATTCTCAAAACATCAATCTAACCACAATTATCTCAACAAACATGCATAAAAAAAATGTAACAGGTATTACATATATTGGCTTGTAAATATTTTTTTTATTATTTATATAGTGCAAAATTGATTTTCCATTTAAGCATAAAATAATTTTATTTTTACTATGCTTCATATTTCTTTTATAGCATTGTTTTGTTTTGCATTGATTTTTCTTATGTATATTGTGAACACCTCAGCCTAGAGTGTATCTAACCCCTTATAGAGACCTTCTGGGGGGAGATTTTTTCTTTCTTTTTAATATGTTGTTAATAAGTAATTATGTATGAAATTGATGATTATGCATGTTATTTGAATTAGTTTTAGGCATAGGAGTAGTCTAGAAGCTGTTGGGACTTAATCGGGAAATTTTGAATTTTTGGTGAACTGGGGGCAAAATGGTCATTTTTTCCCTGTCGGAATTTTATGGATTTAATATCATATTTAAAAGGAGAAAATAATTTAAAGACTTGAAAATGGCCTTATTTTATTTATTTGAGCAGTAGATTAAGAAATAATCCTAGTTGAAAAATTATTATCGGCACGTTACGCGATTTCGGTGTTTCGGTTGCACTAAGGGTATTTTGGTCATTTCCTTTATAATATGGAGTTATTGAGTGTGTGCAACCTTATGGTATTAGTTTAGGCTTGATTAAATTTGACCGTTGGATCAAATGATGAAGAATTGGATGGTCAGATGAGTAGGTTGCAAATTTGCTATCCTAAGCTCAAAGTATGGGATTATTGCTTTTGGTTTATGATTTGGTGTGTTAAAAGCATGTGATTTTCATCTTGGTTGACTTTGGATGAACCAATAGTATAAAAGTAAGAAGAATTGATGGTTGGATGACTAAGATTCACCAAAATTACCATGAAACCTAAACCATTGGATCACACCTTTTATATTTGGATATATATAACAATTTGTCATCTTCTTCCTTCAAAATTTTCAACCCAAAACACCATTTTTGCTGCATCATGGTTCGGCCAAACCTCCCATCTCTATTCCTTGATGTTTTCTTTCCATTTTTTGATGGAAATAGATATAATTCATCTTCCTAAACACTAATCTAACCATTAAATTCAATGACAAAGCCATTAAAGCCACCAAAAAGCTTAAGGAAGTTTTGAAGGAATAGTGGTAAGCTATGAATTTTCAATTTCTATTGATGTAGAAATGTTTGTATGAATGTTTTTGTTAATTTTTATGGTTTAGATTTCATTTTCTATGGTTAGAATGCAAGATAGAGTTTGAAATCCTAATAGGTTGATTATTGAATTAAAGTATGGTTTTGATATGTTTAAAGCTTTAAATGTTGTGTATTTGATGTGTATAAAATGTTTTGATGATTGAATGATGGAAATAAATGGATTTGGAGTATAATATTGTTTGGCCGAAATCATGGATAGGTTAGGGTTTGGTATGTATTTTGTGGTTTTAAGTGTTTAATGCTTGGAATGAGTGGTATTTGATATATATTTGATGAATGAATGGTTTAAAATTGAAAAAGAACCCCTTAGGAAATGGTATTGTTTTGGCCGAATTGGGGAAAGAATAATTAGTGTGTGTGTTTTGATGTTTTATAGGTTTAAAAGCTTAAATGTTAGACATTGGATGCATTTGAATGATATTGGATGGAATGGCAGTGAAAAATGGAGAAAAAGGATAATTTTTGCTTAAGTTAATTGATATGAATTTTGCTAGTTTAAAGTGTTAAAATAATGTGTTTAGTAGAGTTAAGTTTGAGTATGATTAAATGTTGTAAATGGTGTGAATGTATAGGTTTAGATATGTAAGGAATGATTGAGTTGTGTGTTTGAAGATTAAATTAGAAGATAGATATGATTAATGGATATTGAGGAATTAAGTGTCTAAGAATTATTTATGTGTTATATTGGTGATAAAAGCACATAATGTGGGTTAAAAGTGATAATAGATATGAATTATGGCATAAGAATTAAATATAACATAATTGGTGTTTAATGATGTTTACAAGGTATAGTGTGTGTGTCTTGTGTAATGTGGCATGTTTGAATACTTGTATATGTGAATTAAATGTTTGTAATAGTATATAGTCTTATCAGAGTGTTATGTGTGTAAATAGGTTTACCGTCGGGAACTCCTTGTCGGAGTGCTGAACGGCGAGCCGAGTAGGGGCTCGGGTGTAATTGGGGGATCATTGGACTTTTTGGCATATCAAGTGAGTTCTTTTGTATATTCATGTATGATTTGCATCATAAAGCATACCTAAAGTCATTTGGACTGCTAAACAGTACCTAATGTGCAAATTGGCCAGTAAATAAGCTTGTCGAACTTACTAAAAATGACCTGAACTTTGTCTGACCATAAAATGAAAACCAGAAAGCCAATTGGGCCACCACTAAGCCCAATTATCTAGTCTCTACCTAAGCTTCAAAATGGTACCTCATAGGCCACCTAATTCTTTTGGTAACATAGTTAACTAGAAAGTACCTAAAAATCCTAAAACGGACTCGTAATTCGCAAGCTAGTTGCGACAGCGCAACTAGGCTTCCCAGGGCAAATTTTTTGTAATTTTCTAACTTGCTCTATTTTTCTTTATGTATATGTATATGATCATTCTATGCTGATATAAGATCTATTTGAGTTATATTTATGTTATTTTCATTATATATAGAGCCATTCTCATATGATATGGTAACAGAGCTATTTCGATGGTATAGCGGGTGAAACCATCGACCGTGTGTACACTGGTTTTTATAGGCCTCAGCTAGAGGGGGATGACGTGATCTAGCCATAGGAGCCGATCACTCTTACGTTTGGTTGGGTGGAGCACCAAGGGTGCTAAAGAGTGTTGTATCATAAAGTTATAATTGTGCTACATCAGTACAATTATACCTTTCACAGTACCCCAGACCTGTTATATCATATGTGCATTGACTCATTCATTGAATATTTATTTCTACTTCATTTAATATTATATATATATGGATATTTTCAAGAATATTTCATGGATATAGGTCTGGGTACCATTTTAGATAGTACCTAGATGATTACAGAAATTGTTATAGTAACATGGTTACAGAAGCATAGTTATTATGTTCATAAATATACAGTTAATAGTATTAATATCCATTTATGATAATTTATATATATTTATATTGTTATATATATATATATATATATATATATATATATATGTTAATATATGTGTAATGCTATCTTAATAGATATTTACTTTATTATCTATCTACTAATTTATAATATTATATATTTATAAATTGATATTTATATAAATATTTGCTTTATCACTCATTTACCGTTTTAAATTGTTATATATATAGATATATATATCTTTATGTATATAGATTTATATTATTTATTTATTTATTATTTTATATTGAATTTTCAAATCACTTTTGAATATCCATTATTCCATGATCAGTTACTGTATTTATATACATTGGGATTCACTGAGTATTTTTATACTCACCCCCTTCATTGGTTAATATTTTCAGGTTTGCAGTGAGGCCGCATGCTATTGGCCATCCGTTCCTCCTCCTTGGAATAGTAATAGTTATTTATGTAAAATTCTAAACTCCAAAAGTACATGTAAATAATTGTAAAGTATAGAGATTCCATGGTACTGAGCTTGTAAAAGTAAGATTCATGTATGATTGTGTTTGCATTTATATAGTATTATATAAGAGATATATTGTGGATGTATATATAATTCGTTACTTGTGGATTTTGATTGAGATTTAATTTTATATATTTGTGGAATTGGTATTGGAGATCCAGAGGGATCCATGGTTGGAGATAATTGATGAAATGTTTATAGAAGTGTTATATTTGTATGTTTTCTTTTGGGCATGCTCCTTATACAAAAGAGATGTTGTCTAAGTTTTTATGAATTTATTAAGCTATAATGAGCTTGTTATTGTAATGCATGCCATATAGATAGTTGGTTTGGGTTCTTCGTGGTACTGGTCGCTTATGCATCACCCGTACCCTAGGACCGTCGTGACTCCTGGGTTAGGTCGTGACATCCATTTATCAATGCTATCTTATACATTAGCATATATAAACATCTAATGAATCACATTTATGTATTCAAACCTAACTAACATCAAAATACACTTCTCCAATTCAAGTCATTCTATTCGGCCAAAACAACCTAAATCTCAAATTGATTCTTTTTCAATATCTAATCATTAATTCATCAAATACATATCATTTACAACTCATTTCATCAATTAAACACCTAAACCAACTAAAAGCATACCAAACCCTAAACCCTAAAGAATTTGGCCAAGCTAATAATCCAACCAAATGAGATTATTTCCATCATTCAAC
>CANXYC010161005.1:0-13919 GCA_948193065.1 Aleurites moluccanus | reverse complement strand
GTATATATGTATATATATATATATATGTATATATGTATATATATATATATATGTATATATGTATATATATATATATATGTATATATGTATATATATATATATATGTATATATGTATATATATATATATATGTATATATGTATATATGTTATTTTCAAAATTTTAGACCCTAATAATTAAAAGAGAAACAAATAGCAAAAGGAATTTCACATTGATTAGCTGTTAGCAAAGATGGAAATGAACTTTATTTTCCTTGTTAAAGGAAAAGGTAATCCTCTATTTTAGTACAATTTGTAGACTATGTCTTCACACCAAGCCTTAGGGGTGTGCACAGTTGGATTCGATTCGAGAATTTGA
The DNA here is from genome assembly GCA_948193065.1 of Aleurites moluccanus. Taxonomy (NCBI): domain Eukaryota; kingdom Viridiplantae; phylum Streptophyta; class Magnoliopsida; order Malpighiales; family Euphorbiaceae; genus Aleurites; species Aleurites moluccanus. The sequence continues at coordinate 13,563 of CANXYC010161005.1, read as the reverse complement.
AAATTTTCGAATCAAATTGAAATTTCGGAGATTCAAAAATAAAATCTCCAGTCTCGAATTAAATGGAAAAAATATTACTGAATTGTCCTAAAAATTTGGTACGGTACGGTTCGAAAATTCAGATATTCGGAGATTCAATTATAATTCGGATATTTTTAGTTCGGTTCATATATTTGAATATTTCAGTTTGATTTGATTTGAATATAATTTTGTAATATATATAAAATATTACAAATTTATAATTATATAAATAAAAATACATATATAAATAATAATATATAGACCATATATTATAAATTTATAATTATCTAAATACAAAAATATGTATATATTATAAATTTATAATTATATAAATATATATAAATTAGTTAATTGATTCGAGTATTTAAAAATTCGATTCAATTCGGATATAGTTTGATTCGGTTTAATTCTCAGTACAAATATCAAATCATCTTCGATATCTTGTCGTTATATGAATTTAATTTCGGTTCAATTTAATTATTTTTGGGTCTCGAATTTTTTTTTTAATTAAAATATTCGAATCGATTTAGAACCCTCGAATCCCTTGCCCCTCTTCTATTGTAACCATTCCTCTCCCATAATTGGCAATAATAATAAAAGGCCACTAATTTTGGAATGAATTATGCTATATTACAAGAGAAAATTGAACAAAATATTTCATAAATTAATTATATGAATGAAAAATATGGGAATGGAGCTACTGATGATGGGAGAAGGGAGAGTTTTACTCTTTCGTAGGTCGACCCACTCGAATATGAATTAGTTGATATTAAAAATTAATTATATGAATGAAAATATGAGACTTATGATATATGGTTTGGTAGGATAATTATTGAAAAAAAAAATAAAGTATTTTTCTCATTAATAATTCAAACAATAATGCCAAATAGACTCGAAGTGTAACCAAAATGGAATTAACAGGCTATAGATATAAGAAATTGATCTAATACTTTTACTTTTTATCTTTTGTATGATAGATTTTCATGCCAAGACCTAAATTTTCCACCTAGTATTCCATTGTTTTTAATCTTTTGTTTTGCAATTTTTAAAGAAGAAAGTGACATTAAATTTTAACTTATGGCTTTATAAGTTACAAAATAAATATTTAAATTTTAATCATAATTGATAAATTCCTCCTTGATTAATGTCACTTTTTTCTTTAAAATTTCCAAAACAAAAGATTTAACAATATAATAATTTATGGGTGCAGCAGTCAATTATTTTATATATATATATATATATATATAATTTTGAATAAGAATAAATTTATTATTTTAAACTTTTTTATATAAATCACAATTGATAACTTTTGTATATAAATTCCTCAATTTTTTTTATAAATTTGAATAATGGGGCAAACCCAAATCCTCTCTTAACATAATACATGATTACAATGCCACCCCTATTAAAATTCTGCATATTTAATTCATTAAAAAACTATATTTTTAGTGCAACATGTTTTTATAGAAAAATTAATTTGATGATATATATAAACTCAATCATTGAATTGCTAATACAGTAATTAATTCTATAATTACGAAATGAAGTTATAACCTTACTTTATTTTTTCCTTTTGTTGGATTTCGAAAGCATAAAATTTTGGGCTAAGGTAAAAAACATTGAAGTATAGACTTCTTTTCGTACATCATGTAACTGTATTTTCATTCCTTATGTTCACAAGACAACAAACAAATGAAGTAGGAATCACACTCTTGTCAAACTTCATTACAATTGATATCTTCTCACATGCAGCTGTTAACCACTTGCAACCACAAATTTTATTCATAAATGCATAATTTCAACTCCATACTCGGGCGAAACTATTCATTCCCTCACAGGGGCCACAGCCCCCTAGCAAAAAAAATAAATAAAAAAAAAATCCAAATATCTATATATATTTAATAGTTATTTATAATATTAGCCCCCACAATAAAAGTACGTCTATGTATAATGTAATTTTTTATTATTATTTAGTTTAATATTTTGATTTAACCCATAATTTTTATTTTAACTTTAAAAAAAAAAAATTATAAGCACTAGCTTCTAATTCTCAAATACTCTTCTATCAAAATCAATAGCAAAATTTATTTTATATTTCTCTTTAATTTTCTTTCTTTTCTATCATTTTCACCCCTTCAATCATTTTATACTCTTGAGAAAGGAAAATATTATCATTCTCATCTTAGCGGATAATCATTATACCCGTTTTCGTCTTAAATACGGAGATAATTTAGTCTCTATCCTTATTTTCATGGGGATCTTCATTTCTTACTTGAATTTTATATTGCTAAATTTATTTGTATTTATAAAATTCAAAAATAATAACTAAAAATAAGAATAAATTTATTTAGAAAATAATAATAAAATTTAGGCATACAAAATATTAACTAAACATAATCAAAATGTAAATAGGTTTAATGTATTAAAAATATTATGTAATTTTATTTAATAAAACATTAAAAAATATTTAAAAATATTGTATAATTAGTAAAATAGAATTAGACTTTTTATTTTATTATTTTTATCAAAATCCTAATACATAAATAATATATATATAAGAGTAATTAAATAATTATATTAGGTATATTTATATAATTGTAATATCGGGTCTTCACGGAAATTGGGATGGAGACAAAAATTTTCACAGAGTGGGAAATACACTCTATGTTCTCACTAACGGAGAGAAATACTCTTTATCTTTTTTCCATGGAGAAATAAATCTAAAAATTCTCATCCGTTCAGGATAAATTTATGAGAAGAATAGGAATTTCTCGCCTTATTGTCATCCCTATATATACATCCCCAAATGGCAGTTGATGGCACCATCTATATACCAATAAATTATACAGTGAAATGTTAATTTCAATTAAAATTTTTAGTTGCATTTAAATTATAACACATAATAATTTTATTTTATAAAATAAAAAAATTATTAATTTGATACAGATTTATAATTAATGGAGAATGAAAGCATTAATAATTATGGTATATGGAGCATTTAAAAATCTAAGAGATATATCCAATTTTACAAATTAATTTATTTTAAAAATCTAGGAAATATATCATAGATAAAAATTAATTTATTATTTCAAATTTTTATTAAATTTAAATAATTACAGGAAATAATTATAACTTTTATAATTTTTCATGAAAACTGTTTGAATTTGCTAAAATTTTATGCTTAGATTTATTTATTCATTGAGGAAACTAAATTAAACAATTAAAAAAAAACTAAATATATTTATTTTATTATACATTATGTGAAAAAAATAAAAAAAATAAAGTATTTTATATCAATATCTCATAGTTTAAGATATCAATAACAAAATTATAATTAATTTCAAATTTTATAAATTGAAAAATTAAAAATTTATGTTATAATTAGAAATATTAAAATTTTACAAATTTTTAATTAGGTTATTAATTTTTTATTTTAACTTCCAATGTTAGAGAATACCTTATTAATGATTTAATTATTCATAATTTGCAAATGTTTGTCAAATTAATGGGATCTGTAATTTATTTTTTATTTTTTATTAACAAAATCTCCATATCTCATATTTTAATTGGTTTATTTTAATTAAAAATCCTAATCTCCCGTGTAAATGTTGAGTTGAAATGTAAAGTCTCATCCACGAGCTAACAGTTAGTTGTATAATTTTTATTTATTTTATATTTAGTTTTAATAATTTAAGTAAAGTCCAAAATATGTAAATTTAGAAGTTGTATAAATCTTATGTCTAAGTTTATTTGTACACTGATTTATAATTTAATAATAAATATATATTTTATTAAATAATAGATTCAAAATTAATTCTCCATCCTAATACTAAAAAAAAAAAAAGTTTACTTCAAAAAGGACTTTCCTCTCTAATGCTCCAAAAAAAAAAATTACTTAAAAAAGAAATTAAGAAAAATGGACTTTCATTTTTTAAAAATATTCCATTGAGTATATATAAAGTAATATAGAAATGAAGTTATGTGGTGATTTAAGTTGATTTAGATCACTCTAACAAAGAAAAAAAATTCATTAACTTATAAAAATATTTTCAATTAATTTATTTAAATTTAATTTTTTAAACAGAAAAATTTTATTGATTCATCTAAGATTAATTTCTTGATTTCGTCTCGAATACATGATCTAATATATTTCAAAATTAACTTTAAATTACATTTTTTTTTTATTTCTTTAATTTAGTATTTGACTGTTGATGAGATTTTACTGTAAAACAATTATTAAGATTTGAAAATAATATATAAAATATTTGTATAAAATTAAAATTAATTCTTCTAAACTGCAAATGATATAAATATTTTTTAAAATAATTTTTCAATTTGAAAAAAAAAATGGAGAACTTAATTATCTATATATGTTATCTCATATAAAAATTAGCTAACGAATAATTTTTTATTTTTTTATCCATTTAAAGAAACAAAGAAAAGAAATTTCATTTTTTGTATTGTATTTGTTTGAAAAATACTTAATGAATTGAAAAAAAAATAATAATAAAACAAATCAAAGTGTTAGAAATGTCAAGAAGATAGTTTGTGGCAAAATTGGTAAGATATAATTCAAATTTAATAAAATATTAAATCAAAAATATTTTTAAATTGCATGACACTAAATTAAATTAATCATATCACACATAAATATAATTAATATTTTTTCTATTTGAATAAGGCAAATCAAGATGAATATATTGATAATTACAATTAAGAAATATTGATAATTACAATGAAGAAAAATGATATATTTCGAAAAAAAAAAAAATTACAATTAAGATAAATAAAAAATAAGTTTTATTTTTAAATTTTATTGACCAAATTACTAGAGCAATAATATTTAGTCTAGCAGATATAATTGATATATCGGCAGAAAATACATTCTATTTAAAATTGAAATTAAATTATTTGATGAGTCTAATTTATTAAAAAATCAAATTGATATCAAATTGTTTGATGAGTATAATTTATTAAAAAGTCATATGAAAACTCTTTTTCATATATAAGAAACAAATAAATCTCCATAAAAAAAGGATAATACAACTTTCACAAATAAAAAACATACAAATAAAATAAATATAAACATAAATAAACATAACAGAAACTAACATCAAAGTTTTATTTAAAATAGTAAACAACAATCCAAGAAAAAAAAATATTATATTATTTTCAAATAATCGACATCAAATAAAAATGATAATAGAGAAAAAAGAAAATAAGAAGTGGTTGGATAAAAGGAGAAGAGAGAGAAAAAACAAGGAAGGTGACCGTTAAAATAAGATATTACATTGTTTAATTATCTATATATATTATCTCATATATAAATTAGCTAACCAATTTTTTTTTATCAATTTAAAGAAAATTTCATTTTTTGTATTATATTTGTTTGAAAAATACTTAGTAAATTGAAAAAAAAAATAATAAATAAATAAATCAAAGTTGTAGAAATATTCAAGAAGATAGTTCGTGGCAAAATTGGTAAGATATAATTCAACCTAATATAATGTACAAAATCAAATAAGAATTTAATAAAATATTAAATTAGAAATATTCTTAAATTGCATAACACTGAATTAGATTAATCATATTACATATATAAGATTAATCATATATATATATATATAATTAATTTTTTTATTTGAACAAGGACAATTAATTTTTTTTTAAAATTATTTTTCTTTTATCTTTATATTTTTAAAATATATTGCAATTTTCATTATTTTAAATTAGAATTTTCAACTAATTCTTCATTTTCAATGTCTAATTTTTAAAGTCTATTCTTATAAGGTAAAATTAAAATAATTTTTAATCTATAAATTAGTAAATTTAGTTATTTCAAACATTACAAATTAGTAGTTGAAAATTGATATACCTTCAATCGATCAACTAAATAGACTTTAATACATAACATTGTAGCATAGCTCATTTTATACATAACATATAGTATTAATTAATATATAAACTGCCTTTATTTCCACTAAACACACAATATATAAGTTTAAAACAACAGTACTTTTTCACAAAGTAGACATTATAAATGGAGATTTAGTAGCACCATTAATTGGCTTCTCCTCTAACATACTCTTCAATTCCTTAACAAATCTTTCCATTGCTTGGTCTGGTAAGCAAATTGGCAACACAATCCCATTTTCTCCTTTCTTATTTTTAAATGGTATATAAAAACTAGCCACTCCAGGTATAGCTCCTACCCCACCTTTGGCTGGCCCACCGTATACTGCTTTACCCCACCCAAAATCCACTTCTCCAAATCCTGCACGTGTCACGTCTGACACTAGGTAACTCCTTACCACTGTAAAATGTGGCCTACCTTTAATTACCATTAAATCTGCCACTGATCTCATATATTCCTCTGTCACATTTTCCTTAACTTCTCTTATTAATTTTAATGCAAAACTTAACGGTTTTTCAGTAAGTTCTCCGGCAGTTGCAACGGCCACTGGAAAAACAAATCCGTTGCCGTAATATCCTGTCGGTAATGGAGGATTAAATTTGCTGCGTCCGTTTACAATACAAATCATACGCATTTCTTCATTAGGGTCTGGCTGTAACGCCATAGTACGACATTTCCAAAGACAAGCAGTTAAAATTTCAAAAGTTGAACATTTACTGAGGTAAGGTGGGATAAATTTTCGTAGGGCCCTTATTTCAGCGGGTCCAAAGAAAAAGGATTGATGTACCATGTCATCAAGTGGAACTATTGTACCTTTTGTGTCTTCTACCTCATCATACTCGCGATGTATGCACGTGACACGCAGTGGATTTCTTGCATTGAGAACATGTCTTTCCCATACTGGAAGAATAGAAGGAGCTTGGGCTCCACTTGCCATCTCTCCTACAGCAAACATAAATTGTACTAGACCAGGAGCATCACTTATTGTGTGGTTCAGACGAATAGCAAATATAAAACCACCGCATTTCAGTCTTGTTACCTGCCAATAATTTAAATTATAAGTTATTTTTAACATATTTTATAATTGATATTAGAATTTAGAATCATTTGAAAATATTCATATCATTTATATATAGGCAAAACGTTATCTTTTGTTTATTTGGTCTTTATAGTTTAATTTTTATCAATTAGTTTCTTTAATTTTTATTTTTTAATACATTAAACTTTTTTTTTTAGCGAAAATTGATTGAAGTATAATGCATCGTGGTTAAAAGCGTGCAAACTAATTTGAAAACATTGGCTAGACTTCAAATTGCTAATTAGAAAAATAAAAAATAAAAAAAAATATTTATTAATAGGGATAATATATAATTTTGATCCTGCTATTTAGTACTAGGAGTATATTAATTTTTTTGAGATATAATTTTGACCCTAAAGTTATTAAAACATATAATTTTGACCCTTTTAATCGTTGACTCCTGTTTCTGGACCCCATAAGAATTAAAAAGTAATTGACAAATTATAATTTAGTCCCTAAAATTTTATTTATTTACAAAAAAATATTTTTTTTAAATTAAATATATAAAAAATAAAATAAATTAATAACTAAATAAAAATTAATTATTTTATTTATTTAAAATTAAAAAAATATTATTTTTAATTTAAAATTACTATTTATTAAATTAAAATAATTAATTTTTATTTAACTATATTTTTCTGAAATTAAAATAAATAAAATTAATTTTTAATTATTTAATCTATTTTCTAATTTTATATATTTAAAAATTATTTTTATATATTTAATCAAAATATCATCAACTTCTTTTTTTTATATATTTTCTTACTTTTCATTTAATAATTAAAATTAAAATATTTAAAAATATATGTGTGTAATTTTATGTGTAAAATATTCATATATAATTTTATTTATTGATTTATTATATATTTTAATTTAAAATTAATATTTATTAAATTAAAATAATTAATTTTTATTTATCTATACTTTTCTAAAATTAAAATAAATAAAATTTTCTCAAATCTCACCGCTTCAACCACATTTCATTGGTAAAATTTTCCAGTTTTTCTTCCAAAATAACAGGGAAAAAACGAGGGATTACCTGAATAAGCAACAAAGGGCTGTTTAGAACACCAGAAGAGCCAGGGACATCAAAAAGGAGTTTCTCCAAGCAAGGGAATGGAGGTTGAAGAGCATCACCAAATTGTTCAAGAGCAACATCAGCATCAGCTTCAATAAACAATATACCTTCACCAGTACATTCCACTATAAGCTTACGATGAGGCCCTTCTCTAAGCCTACCAGCAAATGGATAGTAAAAAACTAGTGTTTTAGCAATGGCTTCTCTAATAACCTTTACGGGATCTTTCCCTTTCATTAAGGGTTCATAGCGATAAAATTGTATCCCCGGAATATGGAATCGGAGACCATCTTGGTCATCTATGTCCGATAATGGTTTGAATTCATGTGGGGTGGGCTTAGCCGGGGTTATTAGTACAGGTTCACAGTGGTTAACGTTGAACACTAAAGAGGAAGGTGGTGGTGCCATTAGGTAGCTCAAAAACTAGTAATAACAATAAGAGTATTGTGGGAGCTAAGGAAAATTTTGATTGTTTTTTTTTTTTTTTTTTTGTGAGAATTGTTTCTTGATGAAGGTATCTATTTATAATGGGAACGTAAACTGGAAATAGTAGTAGGTCAATACTATTATTAATGTATTGTAGTTATTTTCAATTTCTAGTGGTTTATTGTGAAGTTGCATGGAAGAAAAGTTACTAGTATGTATGACAAGAGAGTAAAGTACTGTGTAATGGTCAAATTTTTAATAATCAAAATTGACTTTCATCAATTATTATCAAAATAATTAAAAGTAATTATATTATTTTTACAGATATAAATAAATACGTAAAAAAATAAATAATAAAATAATTATTATAATATTATATTAAATTTTTAATAATTAAATTTTTTAATTAAAATTTAATTAATCATTATTAAAATAATTAAAATCAATTATATGAGTGGTTAATTTTTATTATTTATATATTTATTAATATTTTTATATATTTTTATGTGAGATTTTTAACCCTAATTGTGTATAAAGGATAATATACTTCAGCTTATGGCTACAATAAACTGATTTAAAAAAAAACAATAGTTAGAAGTATGACCAAGAGAGTACTATGCATAGGGACAAGAACCTATGGTTGTAGCCCTGTTGACAAGTTAATGTCCAATATTCTTTTAGCAGCTGGCCAGTTTGGTGTGAAACTTGGGAAAATTTTTTTACCCAAATTATAGGTAGGGGTAAAAAAAAACCAAGAAAATCGAAAATTGAATCGAACCAAATTTATTTTAGTTGGATTCAATTTTCAATTTGATTTGATTTAAAATTTAGTTTGAATCAATTAATTTTATTTGAAATTTCAGTTCATTTGATTTAGTTTATTTTTAAAAAAAAAAACTGAAATAACCAAATCAATCGATATATATATATATATTCTATATATATATATATATATATTTATTTAAAAATATATATTTTTAATAATTTTATTTTTTTATTTAAAAAATGGAAATAATAGAATAATCGAATCGAAATATATTGGTTCGATTCAATTTAATTTAATTTGATTTAGTTTGATTCAAAATATGGTTTGGTTTGATTTCTAAAAGTTATGGTTCGATTTATTCAATTGCACACCCCTAATGATAGGCACATCTTTTTTTTATAAACCTAAAATAATATATAAGAAAAATATTTAATTAACATAATTTCTATATTATTTTTATTTAAAAAAAAATTATGTATTTTTATCATATTAGATGTATATATTTAATTTAGGAATGAAAATTTTGGTCCGATCCATGAATACTCGATCCAATTTAACTCGTTTAGTAAATAAGGTGGAAAAAATTTTTATTTTATACCCATGATGAGTTCGAATCGAGTTCGAGTAATGATAATATCCGTTTTGAATCCAAACCGATTATATATATTATATATATATATTTATTTATTAATATTTTATTTATATATTTTTTTAATTTATAATTATTTTTATTTGACATATATATATATATAAACAAAGTGTACTCGATCCTATTCATCTAATTTCATTATCTATTCCGCTATGATTTGAAGCAGAATTAGTAATAGGACGAATATTTTTATTATTAAATAAATCAAATTTAAATTTCATAAAATAGTCTCAAATCCGTTGGTATCCCTAATAAGTGCCTACCTAACATACTAAATAGATGCATATGCTTCTAAATTAAGGCCATGCATTTTTCAAGTGGAACAAGGCGGGAAAACTCTTCATGGCTCCGTTGACCCACGACTGTGACCAACTATAATTGACTGGTTCTCTAACCCTCTATATAGATTAACCTTTTTTTTGTCTTTTTTTTTTTAATGGAATAAAAATAAATATTTATCTATAATTTGAGAAAATTTAACGTGTTCATTGTATTGATTAGCTTTCACAAATTATTTTTGTTTCAAAATTTTAGTAAAAAAGTGAAAAATTACACGATTGATGTTGCTATTTATATTTATTTGGTATTTTATTCTTAGATTTTACCTATAAATGAATAAAAATACGTGGAAAAATTTAATTAAAAAAATAAATTACAGTTGCTCAATTTGTAAATATTAAAGTATTATTTAATTATGAAAAATAAAAAAAATATTTTCTTGAAAATTATTTAAAAAAATAGAAAATTAGAATTTAATATTTAATTATCAAAATTCTCTAAATAAAAAATTTGAAAATAATTTTTTAAATTTTTTAAAATTATACTATATTATAAACAAACTACTTTATAATATTTTTTACTTTCCTTTAAAATAAATATTGATGAAAAATAATAATTATATATTTAAAATAAAAATAAAAAATTCTAATTAATATGTTAACTTGTTCGGAGTTTCTTAAAAACAAGGAAAAATGTAATGCAAGTCACTGTCAAGAAAATCAGTGGCCCAAAAGCGTTAGGAAGTATATATTTAAGGGATTTTTTTAAAAATATCGAAAAAAAATATATATTGATAGAAATTTTTTTTAAAAAAATATTACATATTTAAAAATATTTTTTTAAAAATATAATATATATCATAGATATATTATATATACCAATCATATATTAAAAAACACTAAAAATGAAAAAAAAAATTCATAAATTTAAAAAAATTAAAAAATATAGACGATGTATTCACATTTTATACCTACCAATATAGCCAAAAATTGCAGTGTGAACCCATAGCTGTGGTTACAGAAAAATTGTAGTGTGAACCCAATGGTGTGGTTCACATTGTCAGCAATATATTCATTTCTATAGAGGAATACTAACATGGAGGAGATCATTTCACTCATGGTACTCCAACTTATAGCTCGCGCATATTATTATTCTTAAACTTTAAAACGTAACACAAAAATCCTTCTACTTTTAGCCGCATTTCACTGGCAGTCTTTATCCGCCCCAAACTTAAGTTATTTCTATTTTTACCCCTAAAGTCCTACTCTTCTTTCAAAGAAATCCAAAAATCCTCTCTTTTAGGCTCTGATACCATTCAGGTGAGTCTGCCCTCCCTCTAATTGTTCTGTTAATAGGCACAATTACAGAGAGCTATTCCTAAAGATCTTTTAAAGGATTCTTTCTTTTATTTCTGATTTTTTTCAGGTTTTTACATTCGTTGTGATAACGAGAGCTAGCAACAAGTCCTAAAGGGCATTTGTTCTCAAGGAAAAATTCTTCAAATTCACTCTGTCTAAGAGTCAACTCTTCTAAATTTTTGAACAATTTACTTATAGAATTATTTAGAGAGTCCAAACGATCTATAATAGAATTTAACAAACATATTACTGGATCCTTGCCTATACCGTGATCTAGGTGATGACAATCAGGATAAGAGCAATATGAAGAATTATTATTCATCCAATAAACGTGCAAAAGCACCAAGCCTTTCTAAATAATGGAAATTATTAAACTCAAATTCTTGGTCTAAAAAATTTTTAAGTTCAAAATCTTTCTTATTAGGCTTTTCAAGTCTTTCAATCCTTTCTATAACAACAGGTAATTTTATTGTTCTTTGTTCGTATAATGCAAATAAAGGATCCTGCAATCTAAGACTAGCACTCAACTCTTCCCTCCTAGCTTGAGTTAAAGTTAGTCCTGTAAGCCAATTTTTATTAGCAGATCGGGTGGAAGACATAAACGTTTAATTATAAAATTAAAACATCTATAACATACATACCTTTGTAGACTAGGTCCACTAAGCTTCCGCAACAACTTTAGCTTTTCCTTCCAAGCTCGGCACCAGCAATATCTCCAGAGAGATATGGAGGATATGACTTACTGCCCTTTCTTGTTTAGGTCTTACTGCAACACTCCTGGATATCAGCCCGTTTTGAAGGATGCAAAGTATATTGAAGCAAAATAATCATACAGATAAAGACTTGATAAAGATTGTTCTTTTAGATTAACTCTGTATTTTATTTCACTTCCCTTCTTCAATAAGCTGAAGAGGTATATATAAAATGTTTACAAACGAAGCCGGTGTATGTATTACTGTTTGCTAGCTCAAAAAAAAATTAGTACAATAATTATGATGGGTAGCTGGAACAGTCTGCCAGCTTTTTCATATTTCAAAACAAAAATAGACAGTTTGTGCCTCTAGTACTGTTTTCCAGCTGGATTTGGTACAATAATTAAATAAAGACAAAAACTGCTTTAATTTCACAGCTAAGAAGTCAGTCTTTATCAGGGATACGTTCTTTTCATTGTGACCACAAGTTTTAAAGCTATTCTGCAGACAATGCTTTATCTTTGCAGCAATTTCTGAAAAGCAATTCCTCAATTATCACGCTGAGGCTGACGTCATGGATGACGTTTTTTGTCACTCCATCTGTGAGTTACTGACTAGGGCATCCATGCTTTCTCTCAACTCTGCATAACCCATAGCCATTTCCTCTGCAACACGTTGCTCTCTGAACTGAGCAACCTTTTTCCATACCTTCATAGTTTCAGGTTAGAAATCCAGACTTGGATCCAAATCCACTAGTCTCAAAAACAACTTCTGTGCTTCTTCTCGTCCCTTGATCATGGATAATACTCTTGTGATAGGAGTATATTGGGACCAGATTGTAACAAACACTTTACCATCTCCGAGAAGGACATAGTTACTTGCATAGATTGCCTTCTCCAGGCTAGCTTTGAAATTTTCAATTCTCATAGCTTGGGTAATAATCTTGTTTTCTTTATACATGGTAAAATAAAAATTTAAGTTCTGATTATTAACCTTCTGTGGCTCAACAAATTCCTTAGCCATAACAGGACGGAGATCTCAAATTTGATAAGGGTAATGAACCGTTCCATCCTCACCAGAATCCATAATTGTGCTAATAATATAATTGGTAATTATTCTTGAATCTAAACTCAAGAACTCTAAGGATTTCTACACAATTTTTGGAAGTGATTTACACAGATCTTTATCGTCTCTATTGATCTCGATAATTTCTGTCAGTCCAGCATCTGTGTATTGAAGACTATCTTTCGCCATTTCTGAGGGAATTCTCAGAGTTAGGCCTCCATATCCTTGCCAATGGAT
>CANXYC010161000.1:0-19651 GCA_948193065.1 Aleurites moluccanus | reverse complement strand
TATATATATATATATATATATATATAACATCAAATAAAAAAATAAAATTATAACACAAATTGAAAAAAAAAAATTCTCAAATTAAAAAAAATATGAAAAAATTAAAAAAAAAAATCTATAATATAAATTAAAAAAAGAGCTTTCTCCCTCTTTATATGTATATAACAACAAATAAAAAAAATAAAATTATAACATAAATTTTAAAAAAATCTCTCAAGTTAAAAAAAAAAAAATCTGTAAAATAAACTAAAAATATGTATAATACAAATTAAAAAAAAAGTGCTCTCTCTTTCTAAATTATATATAAATTCAAAAAAAATTATTTCAAATAAAAAAATATAAAAAAATTCAAAAAAATCTATAATACGATTTTATAAAAATGTTCTCTCACTATATATAATATAAAATTATAACATAAATTCAAAAAAAAAAAAATTCTCTCAAATTAAAAAAATCTGTAAAACAAATTAAAAAAATCTATAATATAAATTTTTTTAAAAAAGAGCTCTCTCTCTTTTATATAGATATATAATCAGATTTTAAAAGGATAAAAAGAGAGAGCATTTTGAAATTTATGAGAGAGACTTTATTATTTAATATTTCTATTTTTTAATTAAAAAAATAATGTTCATAAGTTTTATTAAGGAAAAGATTCTAAGGATATTATAGTAATTTCATTACATTTAAAAAGATAAATATAGTGTCTTTAACATTTTTGGAGTGTATTTAATCACTCTCTTAATTTATATCAAATCACAGATAAATAACTCTAATGGTCACTAAACTTTTAAGTTTGTTCTATTTTGATCATTAATCAGAATTTTATTTTAGACTAGTCACTATACTTTTGAAAATATTTCATCGGGTGATTATCAAGTCAAATCGAAATCAGATCGATATACGTGGCATCTGAGACAAGTCAAATCGAAGTCAGATCGATATACGTGGCATCTGAGACAGCATATAATATTGACTCAACATGACATATAGGATGTCGCGTAAGTAAAAATGTCACGTCATACTACCACATCATTAAAAGTTTAGTAACCATATTGAAAAAAAAAATTAAATTTTAGTGATTTTTCAGATCATTTATATTTTTTGTCTTTTCATTCTTTTAGTTATATTTTCTATTTCAAAATATTTTTTTAATTTTTATCAAAATATTTTCTAGTTATTTTCATTAATATTTTTTGATACTTTTTATTTTTTATCAAATTATTCTTTAATTCTTTTAAGTGAAAATATTTTTCTAATTAATTATTTTTTTAATATTTTTTATTAAAATATTTTTTTATTATTTTCACTAATATTCAACGCCCAGTGTTAATCTTCTGACCAGTAGCTAGACACTAAATAATAAATAACTCAGCCTTAATTTTTTTTATCATAGATATACCCCTTTTTAAAAACACAATAGGTTATGAATTTAGGCATAATAGTATTTCAATTTGATGATGAACTGTTAAGCCATTTAAATTTTCTTGTCATTTTAATTCTTTGACTAATATATATTTATTATTTAATTTTAAATGAAATATTTTATAATTATTACTATTATTATTGTTGTTGTTATAAAAGTTAAAATAAAATAAAAATTTATTTTTTAATTTTCTTGTCAATTTTATTCTTAAATGTTATTGTTAACCATATAACTACATTTAAATAAGGGGATTATCTTTCGAAATTCAATTGTATCATTTTATAAGAGATGGTATTTCAGCTCATGGTGTGATTTAGCTTGTAGTCTCCCTATTAGCATTACGTCATTTATTGATCGAACTTGAAATTGAACTAGAATTTATAGAAATAAAACTAAACTGAACTTTGAATCAAACCGAGCTAACTGAATCAGAAAATTTTCAGATCAAACCAAACTGAACTGACATATTTCTTTTCAGTTATTCGGTTATTTTAGTTTTTTAAATAAAATAAATATAAAATTATTAAAATGTATATTTTTATTTATTTATTTGAACTGTTTGTACATGTTCTTTTGAAGTGTAAGGGGCATATATGACAAAAGGAAGTTCGGATACTTTTTCAATATCAATAGTTGAAGAAGTAGACACACTGTCAGAAAACCTGGATGAAGTTAATTTTTTGGCAAAAGTGAGTTTAACACTACCATCAAAAAATTGGGTTATATTTCTTAGAACTGAATTGGGTTTAGTCTGTTTTGGGGCTTCAAGTTGGGTAGCTCCTTCTAAAGTTCAATCTTCTGGTAGGGTAATATTTTTCCATTAAATTTTTCTTGGAATGACAGTGTTGGCTTTTGAAAGATCAGTTTGAAGCAAAAAGGTTTCTCCTTTTGATGAGTATTGGATGTGTTTTGAGGCAAAAACAAAAATCATTGCCTTGTAATGAATTTTGAAAATTAATGCTATTGGAATGGATCCAACAAGCATTTTATAGTTATGAGTCTTAATTTGAAGAACTATACTCTTCAAAATTTTTTTATTATTTAAGGAGATAGTTATGTTTGGATAACAACTAAAGTTGATTGGTCTTTTGTTAATGCTGGACTTTACAGTTCCTAACAAAGAATCAGTAAAATTGAAAAACCTAATATCTTTTAGGACTGCTAAGATTGAGGTATCTAATCCTTCTCTAGTTAAGGGTTTAACACCTACTTGGACTAATCCTATATGTATGTACTTATAGGATCTATCCCTATGTTTTTGAAGAGACTTTGAAGAAAGAAGTTGGATTTCCTCAAAGGGTTTATAAATTTGAATGTCTCTCTCCTCAGTTTTGAAGAGTTTTGAAAATTTTGAAGATTCATAAATTTATTTTTGTTGAACCCTGGGAATATCCCAGTTATCAATCTATTTTGAAAAATCTTCAATAGTGATCTCCTCACTATTGATTATCCTTTTGAATTATGAAGAATCAGAGGTAGAAGAGTTTGAAAAAGATGTGGTTCTACAGAAGAACGACAATGATTTCTGTTTTTACCTCAAAACACATCCAACACTCACCAAAAGGAGAAACCCTTTTGCTTCAAACTAACATTTCAAAATCCAACACTGTCATTCTAAGAAAAATTCAATGAAAAGACATTACTCTACTAGAAGATTGGACTTCAGAAGGAGCTACCCAACCTGAAGCCCCAAAACAAACTTAACCCAATTCAGATCTAAGAAATATAACCCAATTTTCTAATGGTAGTGTTAAACTCATTTTTGCCAGAAAATCAATTTCATCCAGGTTTTTTAACAGGGCATCTACCTCTTCAACTATTGACATAGGAAAAGTATCCCAACTTCCCTCTGCCATATATGCCCCCTTACACTTCAAAAGAACCTATACAAATAGTTCAAATCGTTCAGCCAAGGTATCCTACATCAGATATACCCAGATATACCAAAGAAATACCTAACTCTACACTTCGAAACGTTGACTACCAGACAAATATACCAAAACTACCTAGTTTCTTTTCTAGTACCCTAGAAAGTTATAACTCACATGCATGATTTAGTTCTCATTATGTGGTTCAAAAGTCTTAAAATGATGGAAAATAATTTTAGAGACACAGTTAGAAAGCAATCTAGTAACTTTTTTGAAAAGCGGTGGTGTCGGAAACACTGCCGAGAAATTAGCAGTTCAGTCAACAGAAGAATTTTCGAATTGGACCAGGGAGTAAAAGATCATCATAATACATGTGTAATTTTGGTAAAAAGAAAGAAGTGAAAAATATTTAGGAACACTGAAAAAGTAACCAATGGCAAAATTATAAATAAATGAAACTTTAAGGTGAATAGTGGAAATTGGTCCGTCGGAGTTACAGAATGACTCTGAAACTATTTTTATAAATAAGTATAAATTAAAATAAGCTTATTGAATCCCCACATTGGAATCCAAATTTTGACAGAATTGACAGAATAAATTACAGAAGAATTTGGGATCAAAGTGTCACTTGTGAAAGTTTGGGGATTTAGTTGTAATTTGCAAATTGATTTTTGTATATATTATAACACCTAGAACAAAAATCACCATCTTCTTCTTTGTTTCTTCCTTGGCCAAACCTCCCTCCATCATTTCCTCCCCAATTTCTTCTTCATTCTTCACCAAATTTCTTAAGTAAATTATAGAAAAAAAAATAAGTCATAACCTGGTTCTATCTATTTCCATCATTAATTTGCAAGAAAGAGCAAAGGAAAATAAGGATTAGAAGCTTCAATA
This sequence comes from Aleurites moluccanus, assembly GCA_948193065.1. Classification (NCBI taxonomy): domain Eukaryota; kingdom Viridiplantae; phylum Streptophyta; class Magnoliopsida; order Malpighiales; family Euphorbiaceae; genus Aleurites; species Aleurites moluccanus. The sequence continues at coordinate 15,466 of CANXYC010161000.1, read as the reverse complement.
TTTCGGCTAGATCACCATCTCAAGGTAAGGAGTTAGTTTGTTTGAATTTATGGTTTATTTGGATGATTTGGATGATGAATTAGATGGGTTTTAAGTTAGATTGCATCAATTGATACAAATTGATATAAATCCCTAAAATTCAAACCCTAATGGAAGTTGTTTATCTTAGCTATTTGAATTAGTGTTAGTTTTTATTAATTGATGTTAGAATATGTCAATTGAAGGTTAATAGATAACTAATTGATGAATTGTTTGGTGTAGAATCCAAGTTTTGGCAAGGTTATGCTATTTGGCCCCATTGGTGGTTTGTGGTAAAAATCAATTTTCCAAAGCAATTTGGAAGCTTAGGTGAGTCTTATATGCATTCCTTAACATGCCTATTATATTAGAATTGAAATTGGAAACCTTGTATGGAAGTGTCATTTTGGCCGAATGCAAATCACTATTCACATGCCTTGATTTTGCTTGGTTTTTGTCTTGAATTCCATAGCCATTTTGATCCATTTGATGTTGTCTAATCTTGATCTTTGATGCCTATTGTATAATTGCAAATATGGTTTGTTATTGATTCAATTGGGCAAGTCATATTTGCAACTAAACCTAACCAATTGGCTTGTCATTGTATGCCCACCAAGTGTTTGTGAAAATGCATAGTTCATTTTGTCTTTGGCCTATTGTTTGCATTCCATAGGATTACCATTTGAATGCCATTATCGCCAGGGACATTGATATACCAATTACCCTATCGTTTTCCTTTGTCGAGCCAAATTTTGTTCCATGTCTTTATTGATTACCAAACCACTTACCATTGTTTGTATGTCACCTATTACAATGCCATGGATCCTATTGATAATTGATTGATTGATATTGAGTTTATTGATATGGAGGATGCCATTGTTGCATAATGATATCCATTGATATATTGTTTCCTTATATTAATCCTAATGTGGCTTGACAGAGCTACTGATCCGACAGGATAGTGGAAAAATACTATTAGTGATGTACACATTATATTATTGGTGCCCTAGCTAGGAAGGGTTATGATCCTGGCCATAAGACCTGATCAGTCTTATGCTTATTGATACTGATATGCTACTGGAGACTGTATGTTCGCATATAGTCCATACTGATTCTACTGGAGATTGTATGATTTCATACAGTCTATCCCTTTATCTGTCTTTCCATATGATACCGAGCCTGTGCTTTGTTCTTTGGCTATACTGTAACCTATTACTGATTTTGGATGTTGTATCTTGACCTATTGGCACCATTTCTCCATTATTACCTACTGTTTATTTGTTTATGCATATAGATTTACTGAGTATCTTATATACTTACCTTTTCTTTGTTTACCCATTTCAGGAGAGGACTAAATTGCAGAATCCTGTCATCTATCATCCGAGAATTTCTGCTAGCTATTCTGATGTATATATTCTAATTCTGTATTATTATTTTGAAGTTCATAATCTAGCTGCTCCATAGGGTATGTATGGGTTAGCTAGGAAATGAACATGTATATATGTATGTGATGATATTAGGAATTATATGATGATTATATGATATGATGTATTGATTATCACAGCCATTTGCACTAAATTACAGAATGAATTATAGAATAACTGAACGGATGGTAACTAAGTAAAATGGATAACATATTATGGTTTATAGATTATGCATGTGATACTGGGTTCTAAGGGTACCGGTCACCATTGGCATTTTCCGTGTCGTAGGACCGTCGCAATCTGAAAACAGGTCGTGACAGAGGTGGTATCAGAGCTCTAGGTTACAGACTGTGGATTTAGGTTACAGATGAATAATGATTGAATTACAGAGAAATAGTAACTAAGTACATAATGGGATAGAATTAAGTATACCATGGAGCATAGGATTTCCTTTGACGTCTTTTGCTGTTATCGTCTATTATATGTTATTATTCTGTGTTTCTATCATATTTTGAGTATGTTTCCATTTTTTTCGACAGATTACAAAGATGTCCGACGATAGGGACAGAGATACCCGTGAAGCAGAGGTTGCCTCTAATGAGTCCTTGGTGAGGGAGATTACAGTTTTGGAGGGTCTGTCTAGATCCCGATGGATTTTAGAGGATTCAGAGAGTGGAGATGACCCCTAGAGAGTAAAGATGATGAAGGGATTGATGGAGTTATGTAGAGAGATGGCTTATTGAGGCAGGAGCATCAGCATGTATCTCCACCACCAGATCCAGCAGTAGTGCCTCCAACTATGGTACCAGAGGCAGTTCCAGTGGCACCGGCTCATGTGCAACCAGTAGGGGTTCTTAGGGAGCCTACTGTACAGGGAGGTCGTAGAGTGATTGAGGAGGGTGGTGTATCGATGTTTAGTTTTCTGAAGCTAAACTTGCCTGAGTTCAGGGAAGACAGGGGTAGTGACCCTGTGGATTTCTTGGAGGAGGTGGAGAAGGTAATGAGGAGACTACCATGTTTTGAGTTGAGAGTTGTGGAGTTAGTTGAATTGTTACTGAAGGATAAGGCATGGATATGGTTTTCTAGGAGGATGGAGCCCAGGCTTTATGGTGAGCACCCACCTACCTGGATTGAGTTTCTACAGGGGCTTATTGATGAGTTTATTACTGAGGGGGTGAACACCCATAACTTGATTAGATTTGAGCAGTTAGAGCAGAGAGACAGATCTGTTGAGGAGTATTCGGAGGAGTTTATTAGGTTGAGTAGGTATGCTACTCATATTGTTCCTACAGAGGCTGATTTGATCAGTAGGTTTCGGAGGGGTCTTCATGTTGCACTACATAACGCATTATTGGCTACTGCGTTTACTTCTCTGACGACAGTGATTGATAAGGCGACACATATGGAAGAGAAGTATAAGAATGAGAGGGCTAAAAGGGACCAGAAAAGGAAAAGGGGTCCAGGATATCAGATTAGGAGGGGGGAGAGCAGCTCCCATCCTAGGCAGACAGAGCCAGTGCCATGTTTTGATCAGAGATCTACAGCTAGTAGTTAGAAGAGGAGGATTCAGACTAGGGGACCACCAGTGATTCAATCAGCACCTGCCTATTCTCAGGGTTCTTCGAGACCAGTTGCACAGACACCCAGTATTCCTAGTTGTGGGTTTTGTGGTCGGAGATATGGAGGGGAGTGTTAGAGACAGACTGGTGCTTGTTTGAGGTGTGTCCAGTAGGGCCACTATGCTAACAGATGTCCATTAAGGGATGATCAGCAGCCATCTATTACGGTCTCTCAACCGATAGCACAAATGAGTCAGAATGTGGGTAGAGAGGCTTTAAGCAAAGGCAGAGGCAGGGGAGGACAAGCTCCCAATGGTAGTCAGGCTCCAGCCGGTAGGGGTCAGGGCAGAGTATTTGCAGTCAACACCCAGGAGGCCCAGAGATCAGACAATGTGGTCACAGGTACTATTCTGATTCAAAATGAGATTGCAGATGCTTTATTTGATTCGGGTGTTACTCACTCCTTTGTGTCACCACATTTTGCGCCTAAATTGAATAAGGAAAGGAGATTATTAGATGTGTTTTTGATGATTGCTACTCCTATGGGTGATAGTGTTGATGTGGATTATTATTATGCTAACTGTGTGATTGAGATTGATGATAAAATCTTATGTGCAGATTTGATTGAGTTGCCTGTGTTAAAACTAGATGTTATTTTGGGTATGGATTGGCTTACGAGGCATTGAGTAGTTATAGATTATTATCAGAAGAGGATTAGGTTTCAGCCTGAGGGGCAGCCATAGTTTGAGTTTCAAGGTGACATTCGGGAGTTTCGAGTTAATCTGGTTTCTACTATCCATGCCAAGAGGATGATTGGGAAAGGATGTTCAACCTATTTAACACATGTGATAGATGTACAGAGGTCTTCTGTACAGCTTGATCAGATACCAGTAGTTCAGGAGTTTCTTGATGTATTTTCGGAGGAGTTGCCAAGATTGCCCCCCTGATAGGGAGATTGAGTTTGAGATTGAGGTGCATACAGGCACTAACCCTATATCTATTCCTCCATACAGAATAGCTCCAGCAGAACTGAAAGAATTAAAGGTGCAATTACAGGAGTTATTGGATAGAGGGTTCATCAGACCGAGCAGTTCTCCTTGGGGTACACCGATATTGTTTATAAGGAATAAAGATGGCTTTTTGAGGATGTGTATAGACTATAAACAGCTAAATAAAGTGATAGTGAAGAACAAGTATCCATTGCCTCGGATAGATGACTTGTTTGATCAGTTGCAGAGTACTAGCCATTTTTTGAAGATTTATATGTGTTCTGGGTATCACCAGTTGAAGATTAAGAAGGGTGATATACATAAGACTGCTTTCAGAACCCGATATAGGCATTATGAATTTTTGGTGTTGCCATTTGGGTTGACCAATGCACCAACTGCTTTTATGGATTTGATGAAGAGGGTATTCAGGTCATATTTGGATAAGTTTGTCATTGTATTCATTGATGACATACTTATCTATTCTAGGAGTGAGGAGGAGCATATGGAGCATCTAAGGATTGTGTTGCAGACACTTCGGGAGCATTGGTTGTATGCTAAACTATCTAAATGCCAATTCTAGCTAACCGAAGTGTGTTTCCTTGGGCATGTGATATGCAAGGATGGGATTAAAGTGGATCCTCAAAAGATTGAAGCGGTTGCTAATTGGCCTCAGCCTACCAGTGCTTCAGAGGTTTGTAGTTTTCTGGGTATGGCTGGATATTACAGGAGGTTTGTGAATGATTTCTCCCGGATCGCAGCTCCATTGACTAGATTGATGCGGAAACAGGAGTGTTATGTATGGACTGATGAGTGTAATCGCAACTTTCAGACTTTGAAGTATTGCCTTACCAGTGCTCTAGTGTTGGCATTACCGGTAAAGGGGGAGAAATTCACTGTGTATTGTGATGCTTCTAGGATTGGTTTGGGGTGTGTGCTGATGCAGATAGGTAAGGTAATTGCTTATGCTTCCCATCAGTTAAAGAAGCATGAAGCAAATTATCCGACACATGATTTAGAGATGGCAGCTGTTATATTTGCATTGAAGATTTGGAGACATTACTTGTATGGATCGAAATGTGAGATATATATTGATCATAAGAGTCTACAGTATATATTTCAGCAGAAGGATCTGAATCTTTGGCAGTGTAGATAGGTGGAGCTACTTAAGGATTATGATTGTGAGATCCTTTATCACTCGGGTAAAGCCAATGTAGTGACTGATGCATTGAGTAGGAAATCCATGGGCAGTCTAGCTTATATTGTGGTTGGCAGGAGACCTTTGATTTAAGAGATGAGAAAGTTGGAAGATTTAGGAGTGGAGTTGGAGTTAGGATCCCAGGATCGGAACCATGCTCTGATAGCCTAATTTAGGGTGAAGTCACTATTACTTGATGATATTAAAGTGGCTCAGGATAGGGATCCTTATCTACTGAGGCTCAAGGGAGAGGTACAGAATGGGAAGATGACAGAGTTTACAGTAGAGGATGGGGTACTGAAGTGTGTGAAGCGCATATGTGTATCGAATTTTGATGGGTTATGAGATCGGATTATGAGAGAGGCTCGCTACTCAGCATATAGTGTATATCCAGGGATTACCAAGATGTACCATGATTTGAGAGATGTATATTGGTGGCCTGGGATGAAGAGAGATGTGGCTCAGTTTGTGTCTAAATGCTTAGCCTGTCAGCAAGTTAAGTTTGAGTATCAGAAGCCATCAGGGTTACTTCAGGAGATAGAGTTGCCAGAGTGAAAATAGGAGCAGGTTACTATGGATTTTGTAGTGGGTCTATCGAGGACTTCGAGGGGTTACGACTTCATATGGGTGATTATAAACTGTTTGACGAAATCTGCTCATTTTTTGGAAGTTAAGACCAGTTACACGACAGCTCAGTATGCATAATTGTATGTGGAAAAGATTGTGCGACTTCTTGATGATCATTTCAGACAGAGGCACACAGTTTACCTCCCAGTTTTGGCAGAAATTTTAGGAGACCATGGGTACCTAGTTACGGTTTAGTACTGCTTTTCATCCGCAGACTGATGGGCAGTCAGAGAGGACAATCCATACTTTGGAGGATATGCTTAGATTGTGTGTTCTGGATTTTAAAGATAACTGAGATTATTATCTGCCATTGATTGAGTTCTCCTATAACAACAGCTACCACTCTTCTATTGGTATGGCTCCATTTGAAGCACTATATGGTAGAAAATATAGATCTCCAGTGTGTTGGGTGGAGCCAGGGGAGAAGCAACTTGAGGGGCCAGAATTGATCAGGGAGAATATGGAAAAGGTGCCTATGATCAGAGATCGGATGAAGACTGCCTTCAGTAGGCAGAAGAGTTATGTTGATCCGAAGAAAAAGAATGTACATTTTGTAGTTGGTGATCATGTCTTCCTTAAGGTCTCACCGATGAGAGGTATTATGTGATTTGGGAAGAGGAGAAAGTTATCACCAAGGTTTATAGGCCCGTTTGAGATTCTTGAGAAGATATGTAATGTGGCCTATAGATTGGCTCTTCCACCTAGCATGAGCCACGTACATCCGATTTTTCATATCTTGATGTTGCGAAAGTATGTATCTGATCCATCTCACATATTGGAGGTTCAGGATGTGGATCTCAGTGAGGACTTGTCTTATGAGGAGCTTCCAGTGGAGATCATTGATCGACAGGTCAGACAGCTGCGTAATAAGGAGATCCCGATGGTAAAAGTTCTTTGGAGGAACCAGTCTATGGAGGAGTGCACTTGGGAGAGCGAGCAGGAGATGAGGAGCAGATATTCATTCCTGTTCCAGCTGTGAGGTATGTATCTATTTAAATTCAAGGACGAATTTATTTGCAAGGGGGTAGAATGTAATACCCTAGAAAGCTATAACTCACATGCATGATTTAGTTCTCAGTATATGGTTCAAAAGTCTTGAAATAATGGGAAATAATTTTAGAGACACAGTTAGAAAGCGATCTAGTTACTTTTCCGAAAAGCGGCGGTGTCGGGAATACTGCCGAGAAATTAGCAGTCCAGTCAACAGAAGAATTTCTGAATTGGATCAGGGGGTAAAAGATCATCATAATACATGTGTAATTTTGGTAAAAAGAAAGAAGTGAAAAATATTTAGGAACACTGAAAAAGTTACCAACGGTAAAATTATAAATAAATGAAACTTTAAGGTGAATAGTAAAAATTGGTCCGTCGGAGTTATAGAATGACTCTGAAACCATTTTTATAAATAAGTATAAATTAAAATAAGCTTATTGACTCTCCACATTGGAATCCAAATCCTGACAGAATTAACAGAATAAATTACAAAAGAATTTGGGATCAAAGTGTAACTCGTGAAAGTTTGGGGATTTAGTTGTAATTTGCCAATTGATTTTTGTATATATTATAACACTTAGAACAAAAATCACCATCTTCTTCTTTGTTTCTTCCTTGGCCGAACCTCCCTCCATCATTTCCTCCCCAATTTCTTCTTCATTCTTCACCAAATTTCTTAAGTAAATTATAGAAAAAAAATAAGTCCTAACCTGGTTCTATCTATTTCCATCATTAATTTGCAAGAAAGAGCAAAGGAAAATAAGGATTGGAAGCTTCAATATTTCGGCTAGATCACCATCTCAAGGTAAAGGAGTTAGTTAGTTTGAATTTATGGTTTATTTGGATGATTTGGATGATGAATTAGATGGGTTTTAAGTTAGATTGCATCAATTGATGCAAATTGATAGAAATCCCTAAAATTCAAATCCTAATGGAAGTTGTTTTTCTTAGCTATTTGAATTAGTATTAGTTTTTGTTAATTGATATTAGAATATATCAATTTGAGGTTAATAGGTAACTAATTGATGAGTTGTTTGGTGTAGAATCCAAGTTTTGGCAAGGTTATGCTATTTGGCTCCATTGGTGGTTTATGGTGAAAATCAATTTTTCAAAGCAATTTGGAAGTTTGGGTGAGTCTTATATGCATCCTTTAACATGCCTATTGTGTTAGAATTGAAATTGGAAACCTTGTATGGAAGTGTCATTTTGGCCGAATGCAAATCACTATTCACATGCCTTGATTTTGCTTGGTTTTTGTCTTGAATTCCATAGCCATTTTGATCCATTTGATGTTGTCTAATCTTGATTCTTTGATGCCTATTGTATAATTGCAAATGTTTTTTGTTATTGATTCAATTGGGCAAGTCATATTTGCACCTAAACCTAACCAATTGGCTTGCCATTGCATGCCCACCAAGTTTTTGTAAAAATGCTAAGTTCATTTTGTCTTTGGCCTATTGTTTGCATTCCATAGGCCTACCATTTAAATGCCATTGTCACCAGTGACGTTGGCATGCCAATTGGCCTACCGTTTTTTTTTGCCGAGCCAATCTTTGTTCCATGTCTTTATTGATTATCAAACCACTTACCATTATTTTTATGTCACCTATTACGATGCCATGGGTCCTATTGATAATTGATTGATTGATATTGAGCTTATTAATATGGAGGATGCCATTGTTGCATAATGGTATCCATTGATATGTTGTTTCCTGATATTGATCCTAATGTGGCTTGACAGAGATACCGATCCGACAGGTAGTGGGAAAATATTATCCGTGATGTGCACATTGTATTATTAGTGTCCTAGCTAGGAGGGGTTATGGTCCTGGCCATAAGACCTAATCAGTCTTATGCTCATTGATACTGATATGCTACTGGAGACTGTATGTTCACATATAGTCCATATTGATTCTACTGGAGATTGTATGATTTCATATAGACCATATTGATTCTACTAGAGATTGTATGATTTCATATAGTCTATCCCTTTATCTGTCTTGCCATATGATACCGAGCCTATGCTTTGTTCTTTCGCTATATTGTAAACTATTACTGATTCTGGATATTGTATCTTGACCTATTGGCACCATTACTCCATTATTACCTACTGTTTATTTGTTTATGCATATAGATTCACTGAGTATCTTATATACTCACATTTTCTTTGTTTACCCATTTCAGGAGAGGAGTAGATTGTAGAATCCTGTCGTGTGTCATCTGAGGATTTCTGCTAGCAGTTTTGATGTATATATTCTGATTCTGTATTAATATTTTGATGTTCATAATCTAGCTGCTCCATAGGGTATGTATGGTTTAACTAGAAAATGAACATATATATATGTATGTGATGATATTGGGAATTATATGATGATTATATGATATGATGTATTGATTATCACAGCCATTTGCACTATTACAGAATGAATTACAGAATAACATAATGGATGGTAACTAAGTAAAATGGATAATATATTGTGGTTTATAGATTATGCAAGTGATATTGGGTTCTACAGGTGCCGGTCGCCATTTCCCGTGCCCTAGGACCGTCGCGATCCGGAAACGGGTCGTGACACCTTTCTAGTTTGTTTCATTTCCCACTTAAGGTGTTTTTGGACATGCAAATCTTGGCAAATCCTACGACCTTCCTTTTAGATTAAACTAATTAGTTCTCTGTAGGTAAACTGGTCATAAGGAATTTTGTTACCAAAGGCTTGTCTGATATAATTTTTAACTTTTTCTCCTAAAATTTTAGGTAGTCCTTCTTGAAATTTCTCTTTCCAAAATGGTTGGTTAGAATCTTCCCTAAGTATTACTCTAGTGAGAAAAATGTTTTTGTAATTTTGAAAGTCACTAAGCTTCCTACACCTAAGGTTGTTAAGGAGCTCACTGTTTTTGTCTTTGAGGTCTGAAGGATCTCCTATGAAATGGAGAGATATTGCTAGGATTAAGGTTGACACCGCATCTTCTACAGTGTTATCTAAATCATCAAGAAAAGGTGTTTCATCCTCAAAGGTTTTGATTAAACCTAAGATTTCTTGCTATTGGTGTGGAGTTAGATAATAATCCCACCATCCTTTTAGCTGTCCAGAAAAACCAGTTATTAAGAGTTCAATAATTAGTTTATTTGAGGTTCCTAATTGGGTCCTATAGGCATTACCTGTCATTGTCATCTGTTGGAGTAAACTAAGGATGTTATATTCAGATATACCATTTAAGTTCCACTAGTAGACAGATGAGGTATTGAATCTAGACTGAACTAAGATATTGGGTCTATTTTCTAGCCCTAAGTCTGGAGCTGTAATCCTAGGAACAGGATTATGCCAGGTCAGTCTACTGATTTGAGGAATTTCTTCCTGTTTGAAAGCTTCTTCATCAAAAGTTGCTTGATTTTATTCTATAGCACTAACGTTTCTGGATTGAGGAGTCTCAGGGGCTATATGTCTATAGGATTCAGAGGTATTTTGGGAAGTAGAGGTTGGCCCTATCCTACTCTGAAGATCTCTAATAGCATGAACAAACTCAAGTTTGTTGGTTTGAAACTGTTGTTGACTATTTTTTTTAAACCTGAAAGGATTTGAAGACTGAATTTTTGATTTTTTTTTGTCTTCTAATCCTATAGGTTTGGAAACAACAGTAGAGGAGACAAATGACTTTTGGATCTGACTCTCTATTCTAGTCAATTGTTTTCCTATTGTTTGAAGATTGGTGTATGAAAAGTTATTCTGAATGACAATATTCTTAAGATTTCTAGAGGACATCACTTGCTACAAATGTGGCAAAAAGGGACACACCTCAAAATTTTATAGAATGAATACTAGACTACATGAACTTCAACTAGATTAAGAAATCATAGACAAAATCTCTATCATATTAGTTGAGTCTTCTGAGTCTGAATACTCCAATTCTTCATAAAATAAAAAAACCCCTTCAAATAGATGAGTTAGGAAACTCTTCTTCCAATTTAAAAATACAGTTCAGTTCTGAAATGGATTCTGAAGAAAATACAAATTCAAAAACCATTATTATGTTTTCAAAAAGTCAAGAAGCAATTCTTGATGCAATTAAGTATATTAATGATCCACAAATCCAAAAAGAATGTTTATACAAGCTTTTAAAAACTTTAGAAAAGAAACCAAACCCTGTTGAAAGACCATCTCTCTTACCCTCTACCAGTAGAAGTAATTATGACCTTACAACTATTTTGGATAGAGGAAAGAAAACCATAAAACCTACAACAAATGTTCAGGATCTTCAAAAAGAGATTAAAGAGATAAAATCAGAACTCAAATAGCTTAAAGAAAAGAAGAAAAATGATTATGAATGTATTCAAAATCTCATTTCAATCCTAAGTGTTGATTCAAAAAATGAAACAGATTCAAATGATCAATTAGAGAATCTTGAATCTCCAAACCTAGAAGATTTGGAAACTATTCTAGAAATTCTAGAGAAATTTATAAATGTTTTAAGAGAAATCACTTCTCAAAAATATTTAATTGAAATCAAAATTATTTTTTCAAATAATTTTCAATTAGAAAAAATTGCACTATTTAATACAGGGGCTGATCTCAACTATATCAAATATGATTTGGTTTTCAAAAAATATCATAAAACAACGAAAGAAACTCTTTCAACAGCCAATAAATCCAAACTGACCATTGGCATAAAAACTAAAGCTTCAGTGGTCAATGGAACTATTGCGTTAAAAAATATTTTCATTCTTGCTAAAAACCTAAATCATATGGTTATATTAGGGACCCCTTTTATCAATTTGATAACTCCCTATAAAGTCATTGATGAAGGAATTGTTTTCAAAATAAGAAAATCTAAAATCATTTTCCTTTTTAATGAAAGACCTAAAAAGAGGAATCTCAATCTTATAAAAGCACATTCCGTTTATAACTTTGATATTAATGCTTTAATAAAAGGAAAACAAACACATCTGATGCATTTGCAATAAAATGTAAATTTTCAAAGAATTCAAAAACAAATCTAAAATAATTTTATTCAAACTGAAATTTTAAACTTTCAAAAATTAATTGAGCAGGAAATTTGTTCAGATCTTTCAAATATTTTTTGGAGCAGAAAACAACACATAGTTGATCTGCCTTATGAAAAAGATTTTGATGACCGACAAATTCTTTCCAAAGCCAGACCTATTCAAATGAATGGAATCCTAGAACAATATTGTTGAGAAGAAATTCTAGATTTAGAGTCTAAAGGCTTGATTTCAAAATTCAAATCATCATGGTCTTGTGTAGCTTTTTATGTCAACAAAAATAGTGAAATAGAAAGAGGAACACCTAGACTAGTGATAAATTTCAAACCTCTAAACAAGACTTTAAAATAGATTAGGTATCCTATTCCAAACAAAAAAGACTTGCTTTCAAAACTGCATTCAGCTTTCATATTTTCAAAATTTGATATGAAATCTAATTTTTGGCAAATTCAAATCCATCCTAAGGATAGATATAAAACTTCATTCACAATCCCTTTTGGACAGTATGAGTGGAATGTCATGCCTTTTGGCTTGAAAAATACTCCCTCAGAATTTCAGAGGATTATGAATGACATTTTTAATCCCTATTCAAACTTTTGCATTGTCTATATTGATGATGTATTAATTTTTTCAAACTCAATTGAACAACATTTCAAACACCTACAAACATTTTTTCATGTTGCAAAGAAAAATGGTCTTGTAGTTTCAAAAACAAAAATTTTACTTTTTCAAACACGTGTTAGGTTTTTGGGTCATTACATAACTCAAGGCACCATAACACCAATTAAGAGATCCCTTGCATTTGCATCTAAGTTTTCTGACAAAATCTTAGATAAAACACAGTTGGAAAGGTTCTTAGGAAGTCTGAATTATGCTTTAGATTTCTATCCAAATATTAACCATTTAGCAAAACCATTGCATCATAGGTTAAGAAAAAATCCAATACCATAGTCTGACCAACATACTAGGATTGTTGAAAAGATTAAACAACAGATTCTATAAATCCCCTGTCTGCATATAGTTGATCCCTTATCTCCTAAAATAGTGGAGACTGATCCAACAAATATAGGATATGGTGGGATCCTAAAATAATTTCAAAATGGGTGGGAATACACAGTCCAGTTCACATCTGCACATTGGAATGATTGTCAAAAGAATTATTCTACAATAAAAAAAAAAAGAAATTCTTTCAATTATTTTATGCATTTCAAAATTTCAAAGTGATCTCTTGAATCAAAATTTTCTTTTGAGAATTGATTATAAATCTACAAAGGAAGTTTTACAAGAAGATATTCAAAATATTGCTTCAAAACAGATTTTTGCCCGATGGCAAGCAATCCTTTCTATATTTGATTTTGAAATTGAATATATAAAAGGATATACAAATTCAATTCCAGACCTTCTAATCCGAAAATTTCTTCAAAACAGGCCCTAATGCCGAGAAAGTCCAAAGACAAGGGCAGAGGCCTAAATAAAGATTCAAACAAAGGTGAGGCCTCGAGCCAAGCCCAAAAATTTCAAAATCTTCATTTGCCCAACCCATCAAGTTATGGGCTGACATGCTTAGGAAGAACAAACTTCAAAACCGGGCCAAATCTCTAAGAAAGTCCAAATTTAAAATTGGGTTGAACAACTCACCCAGAGTCCAGAATTGATTCTGGCACTTCAAAAAGTCCCACAGGCCCAAACATCCAAGGGCTCCTCTTTAAAAGCTTTTTTCTCATAAGAGAACAAAGGTAAATAAATTATTACTATTTCAAAAACGGAGATGGTTTTTCCCTCCAAAACTCCATCTCAGAATATTTCTCCTCCAAATGTTTCTGAGATTGTTATTTCAAAGAAAAAACAGTTTTTGAAAACCAACGAATATTTAGAGAAAAATCATTTTGAAAATATTTTACCAATGGAGGATGGTTTCTTTATTGAAAATCCCTTTAAAACAGTTTCAAATTTATTTTTAAAAGGATGGTATTTCAAAACATGGGACAAAATAAAATCACAGTCCTATTACCTAACCATTTTGGAAGTAACTGGCTCAACCAAATTCAAACATTTCAAAAAATACCCTGACCAACCTGACCCATCTTATTCAACCTGGACCATTCAAAACATTCTTCATCCAAAAGAATAGGGAAAAGACTTGAACAGATCAAAAACTTTTCTAGCTAACCTACATACCAGAATTAACCATTGCCACCTCTACAACTACTGGGATTACCAGCAGATATGTTTTAATTCTTTTTATGTTCAAAACAAAGGTAATAGACATTCTTGGTTATTTTACTTTCACAAAAATTTTCAAACTACGTCCCTGCCTTTTTGGTTTATTCAATGGTGGAATTATTTTAGAAACACTTCAGAAACTATGATTCCATAAAATCCTACAAACCTTCAAACACAGAAAAAAAAAAAAAAAAAAAAAAGATTTCATCCTTTTCTTCTTTTCTGTTCAAAATTCCTTCTGCCCTGGGTATGTATTTGGTATTTCCATTATAATCATACATAGGATGAACAGTGCATCCTCATCAGGAGATTCAAAGTCAAATGATGGGATTCTTTCAACAACAGAATTTCAAAAATTTCTGTCCAAAACTGGCTAGTTAAGAACAATTACCTTCCGTGCCCTCTTGAAACTACAAATTTCTTGGCACAGAGATCTTTTGGTCTTTCAAAATTAGTCTCTGCACAAAATGAGGATGATTTTTATGATATGATTCAACAAATATTAGATAATAAGTCTTCCTCTTCAAAACCAATGTCTTCCAGCTCAAGCTCTTCTTCTGAGCCTATTATTGACTTAGGAGATGACAATGAAGATGACTGTATTAGTATTCTATCACCAATCAAAAGATAGATTTTCAAAATTTATTGTAAAGGTTTTTCTACCACCTCATTAAGGTAGAATGTAAAAAAAGAAAAAAAAAAAAAAAAAAAAAAAAAAAAAAAAAAAAAAATAATAAAAAAAAAATTTTTTATAATTTAAATTTTTTTTTTACATTATATTTTTAAAAATGGTAAAAATCATTTTTACTATATTTATATTTATAAGTTTTATTTTCTGTTGACACTACAGTAACCAATTTATCTGCCGACACTACAGTAACCGATAAAAATAAAAGATCTACAGTGTAAGGCATCTACTTTTCAAAAGAGACAGGAAAAGCTACAGTCTTCACATGTGAAGTTTGAAAAAGCAGAAACATGAGATTATTGTTAATCCTTTCTTTTAAAGCCTGTCTGCTTTATTTTTCTATTTACAGAAGATAGTTTCCCTAGCAAAAAAAAAAAAAAAAAGAATTCTTGAGAGAAAAAACCCTTTAAGTCCTAAAAGTTTCTCCTTTTAAACTTTTGTATTAGTATTTTATAATTTTCAAACTATCAATATAAGGTATTTGATATAATTCAATTCTTCAAACATTCATCCATTTTAAGTAACAGATGTCTGCTTTGTGCTTGCCTTTATTAAGGATCCTACACAACAAAAATTTGTGAAAAATCTATTCATTTTATATTACTGTCTTTCATTAACATTGTTTTCAATATTGTCTTTCATTTATTATTTTTAATACTATCTTTCACTCAGTGTTGATTGTCCCTTTGATCTGGTCGGGTTATTTATTTAAATATATATATATATATATATATATATATATATATATATA